>SKCR01045422.1:0-47218 GCA_019454045.1 Zanthoxylum bungeanum | reverse complement strand
GATCAACAAGAGGGTTTTAACGTGGTTCGGCGGAGCAAGTCCAACCTACGTCCACGGGCACAAAGTGGGTTGTGACTTTTATTTTCAAAACGAGCTCAGGCGACCTGTTTGTGGGCTGGTCTGAAGAAAACCGAGCTGTTTGATCTCATTTGTTTTTACAAGTGGTGCTTGAATAAGAATTTGCCAACTAAAAACATCCAACCTATACAAAATGAGACTACCCTCCCTCTATATACTAAGAGAAATAAACACTGCTCTCATATCTCTATGACGCCAGCCCTGCAGGTCCGCGGGTTTCAAGTGATTTGACAGGTTCTCTTCCACAATCTGCCATCGCCGAAAGCAAAGTCTACCATCTGATTTCCCGTTACATTACATCGTAAAAGTACATTGTCACGCCTCTTCATTAATGATGACAGCCTGTTAGACTTCGAATGTGAAAGTTGATTTTGGAGGGAAAAGTTCAACCAATCTGATCTCACGTCGGTCTTCAAGAGGTCGGCCAAATGATCTGTCGAACTACACAGACTACTCCCGACTAGATCCGGAATGTCCGACCCATCCTCCGTGATCGACTCTGCTCTGATGTGGTCGGTTTCTGAATCTGTACCATATTGTGTGCTCTGGTCGATCAGATCCGGAAAACTGTATCCGGACTCTCTTTCTGGCCGAGGAATAACCCAAACCCTTTGAACACTTCACCCTCCAAAAGGAAAAATCTCATCTCTGCCCTTGTCGAACTATTCAAAGTACTTGTCACAAAAAACACTATCAACATAATTTTACAATTTGAACGGGTGGAGGGATACAAATTGCTCGATGGTAGTAGACTATTATCTTAAAGGATTTGAGGTCGGCTCTAAGGTTGGGTGACCCTAAGCGAGCTCTGATAATGATGACATTAAGTTATGTTAAAATTATTATTAATTAATACATTATCTGAAAGGATTTTGGAACCTCAAATTTATTTTTCTCGCTCATGTTTCTATCTTCTTTTTTCTCCCCAAGTTTTGGTTTTATTTACTAAAAGAGTGAAAAATGAAAGCTAGGTGCAGTATGCACGTATGTATATATATGCGCACTGGGCTTCTTGTTATTTTTTTTAAACAAAAGAATGATTGCAAGATAGAAATAATTATAATTAAATTGGAAATCCTAAATCTGATCAATAATTAGGAGTCATAGGCGGTGGCCTATGTTGAATGCCCCTCAAAGACGATATCGATCATAGTGATACGAACACACACACACACACATATATGTTCACGGTCAAAAATGGTCAACACTGAATACGTACGAATTTAATCAAATGAGACACGATTTTAATGTGGTTTAACAAATTTAAGGTGTACATCCATGAGTAAATCTTATTGAAGATATAAATAGATACTCAAGAGTTTACTATCAGTTTTGATTTTGACAGAGTTTCTCTCTCTGTACAATGGATTTCCCCTATTTATTTATAGTGTTGGAGAGATATGTTTCAATAACACAAATATGGTAACCGTTGGAGATCATTACGGGCAATAAGTAACCCTGATTTATTGAGATTTATTATTATCTCAATTTGGTAACCGGTAAGGTGATTCTCTTCCCTTTATTGACCTCTCGAGGATGTTCTGAGCTTCATGAGGCTTTTGGGTCGTGTGAAACAATCTGCAAGCAACAACCTTAAGAATACATCGTCTGCAGTGTCCAGGTCGCGGGAGATGAGTTCTACGAGCTCTTTCTTGGGATGAGTTGAGCTCGTGGATGCTCCTGGGGGATTACATTCCGGGTGGCTTCAGCAAGGTTGATGATGGATATCAAGCCTTGTGGGCTAAACTCTTTCTCAATTGGGCTTATTGTGCTAGTGGGCTCGTTTCATCTGATTAGGCTTATTATGACCTTGAGCTTGTTTTTACCCATAATATTAGCCCCATATTCTGGCACGCTTTTAGCATAGTGGAAGCTCGATAGTACGGTAAGCCAGCTCAAAGAAAGATCGATCATAATGAGCTTCCATATGTCAACATGAGGTGACAGATTTCAAGCACGTCGCATATCATTTCAGGTGGAGACATTTGTATAATACGTCACATGTCGCTATAGACGGAGATAACTGTCTTATCACATTTAATACGCCTGGCTGTCATCAACTCTTCATATTGTACGAGGGGCACGTCTATAACGGTCCTTGACTATTGATCTTTGAAAACGGTTCGTCATCCAAATCCAACAGCTAGGATGAGCTCTGATATAAGAAAAGATCATTTCTTCATAATACAATTTTGATTTTAACTCTCAGTTGAAATCTCTGAAAAATGAAACCATTCAAGCTTTCTTGCCACCACCACTCACTGTTCTGATCATCGTTACAAGTACTCCATCAGTCAATAATCATCGTTAGTGTTCCATGCCATTTCTCATCTACTATGATTTATTATTTCTTGTGTTTGTTGTTGATATTATGTCTGCATTGTGCTATTTAAATATTTTTTTTTTGCGTTCTTGACTAAGTTTATAGGAAATACTAGGTTTTGATCTTTAGGGTAGTGTTTAGGGAATAGGATTTATGTTTGTGGGTTTTGGACGACCCGATGATGTCTTCACAAACGATGGAATATGATCAGAATCCCACAATGTCATTGTGAGTCCACGTGAAAATGTCACCATTTTCTCTCAGAAAACCAAACAGTTGCTCTCTGATCGTAGGTTTCAAATTCCTACCTACTTTAATGCATTTGCTCTGGTCGCTGTCATTCAGACGGACGTCCTCCAATTATTCTACTAGCCATGTTGAATCATTGTCGCTTATCATAGAGTCCATGTCGCAACTTCCGCGCGTAGCTGAGGGTTCTTAAACCACCATTCTCACATTTTTATCACAAACACCTAGCTTTACTACCATCTCATAGCACGTTCGTGCCTGTTACTGTTCACCTCGTATGCACCCAACCCAATTCCGAGTCAGGAACTTTGCACACAAATGTCTTATGGAGGTGATGACCTTTAATTTATTCAGGGTTGGCCGCCCCAACACCACGTTATAAACCGATGTGTTTTTGATCACAAGGAAGTCGACTAGAGTGGTCACATATCCCTTTGTTGGGGTAGTTGTGGAACCTATGATCGGATTGGTGCCCCGGACAGTGAAAATGGGTCTAACTTATGGATATCAAGGATATGTATATTTTAAAATATTTTTATGTAAAACTACATTCCAATACGAGTTCGTAGGAAAAACAGAGACTTAATCGGAGTCCGGAAGCTCCGAAATAGAGAAAAATAAGTTATAGTATGGATCAAGTCTTTGCGTCGCGACTCAAGTCTTGTGTGTTGTGACGCAACCCAAAATGTCGAGAGGGTGCTGAACATAAACGGTGATATGTCACGATATAAATGAGTTGTGTCGCAATGTGCAACTTTGTGTCACGACGGAAAAGGGTTCGTGTCGCAACGCAGATCAGACAGTGAGAGATTTTCGTTTCAAAACATTATTAAACACTGCTAATTTTCTCCCAATACTTCAAATACACATAAAATCCAATTTTGACTTCATAACCACCATCAACACATATTTTACAACTAACATACATGTATTCTAAATACTTAAATGTATTTGTTCGAATCTAATTACAAACCATTTTAGAATCCCAATTAGAAATGTCTCATGAACAATTTTAGTTCACCTAAAGGTGGTCAAGTGATTCTAGAATGGTAGCCATAGCTCTAAGCTTTAATTTAGAGTTCCAAACTCTTATTAATTATTTCATGTCCAACATGAACATCTTTGACCTAATACATAAACATGCTCTGTTTATACTTCTAAAGTATCCTAACACAATTAATTAGCCATATTTCAACATTAAGCTATGCGACCATAAATCTAATACACAAATAAACATAGCTTAGGAGAAGATCAAATATTACCTATTAAGCTTGATGCAAGATCCAATCTACTTCTTATTTGTTGAAATTGTTTGAGAACCTCCAAGGTGTGCAAGCTTGACTTCAAGATCCAACCTTGATTTCCAATACTAGCGAGCTTCACTTTAATATCCAATCTTGATTTCTCCTAGATTAAATGTTGTAGAGACCTCATAAGCTTCTCTAAACAATTCTCTAACTTAGGCTAATCTCTCAAGAATTACTTGTGTATAGCTTACTCAAGCTTTTGCTTAGGCTTATATTTGTTCTTTTTCTTGTAATTAAAACCTTTCTAAAGCTTGCTATTTATAACAAAACTTAGGTAATTTTTAATTAATAAAGTTGTAATCAACTTTTAACTTGGCTGAATCCAATTTGTCCAAATATGTATAATTAGGTGTGACTAATCTCCATTGTCTCACACTTTGATTTAATCCAATTAAATCAAGCCAAGGATTAGGAAATGGATTAGTTGAATGTTTACCACCTTGATTTAATCCAATTAAATCAAGCCAAAACCTCCTATTATTACATACTTATAATTACCATAATATCCTCAAATGGTAGAGATAATTATGATTTTAAAATTAAGCCTTTGTGTAATTATTGAATTAATCCAATTAATCCAATTAGGTCAAAGGAAATAATCAACGTTATCCAATAACATTTGATTATCATAGTTCATAATTATAATATAGAATATTATTTTTTATCAAAATTAATCGGATACCCAGTTGCTCAACGAGTACACTTCCTATTGGGACTCTCTAAGTTCAGACATGTTCGTCATATAAACGTAGCTAATATGTATGCAATTCGGCCATCTCCGAATTCACGAAGAACATAAACGATCTTTCTGAACTATACGAGTCGAGGTCATCACATATGTTTAACAATCCATCCATCGTAGGCTATCCGAGTTATGCTTAGGAAGCATAGAATATACTGTCAAGTTTATGAGACGCACATCTCATGTTGACATGTCCACGATTCTTTATAACTAATGCGATCCACCCTAGGTGATCGACTTTGGCTAAAGATTTAAGAATCGTGACTTTACTCACATGGATACCTAAACCCATTTATGGTACACATACGGGGCCGACAGATTCTATCTTACTTTGCACTTGATTTTTGAGTGCATCAGTCCACGCCCAACGAACATCTAGTGGCCAGACCATGAAAGGTTTCTGACATACATGGCATCAAAGTATGGAGGATCTTACACAAAATCAATGTTATCTTATAGTCAAAGGATTACATATGTTACTCAACTCGAGAAGATTACTGTTGACGATGGTGTATACTTCCAACTATTAGGAATCACCTATTAGTCATCCAGTATTCGCTTCAACGAATACCCATATGTCTATACGAGTTTTCAAAACTCATGGTACATCAGGTTAAACCATTGGAACTCCAATTCCAATATATGATATGTGCTAGTCTTCTAGGTTATAAGAATTCGACCGTATTACAAAACCAACGACTAGGAATATTTACTTTAAGAATAGTTTACACCTAGTGTCAAGACTATTCTAAAGTCGATGTCATTCTTAGCATATCCATACATCAATCTAATACGCATAATGACAATACCATTCAAAGATATTAAATGAAAAATATAGTTATTTTATTAATAAATAATAAAATTTACAAATAGGATTGGCACTTCAAGCACCAACTCCATTACTTTTGGTATCACCTAGCCTCTAGTAAACCCATAAAGTGGCTCGGGTGCAGGCTTCAAGTGCTCGGGTTCCAAACCCATTTGGTCTTAGGCAGTCTTAAATAGCACATTGACCGAACTTCCATTATTTATCATTACCCGGCGCACGTAGAGGTTTCCTATAATTATCTTCATAACCAAGGCCACAGTGTACTGCCAATGCACACCTTGGGCATCATCAGTCCCAGAAATAATACATTTCAGTCTTGTAAAACCTTGATGCCACTCTTCAATTTGCATGAAAGTCATTGGGGGTCGTGCGACCTCCCTAACATACCGAGAATGAGACTTGTTCATTGTCTCTGTAATATCGGGGCCCCCATGGATTGTGTTGATGGTGATTATATTAACTAGGGCTTGACCTTGCGTGGTATCGCCCTATTGTTACCGTTGCGGTGAAGACTTGTCACTCTGCCGTTGGGATTGTCCCGTAGGCAGTACCACATAGTTCGTCAAGCAACTTCTTTTAATCAAATCTTATATAGTATCTTTCAGCTTAAAGCACTCAACGGGTTGAATGCCCCACATCATTGTGGTAGTGGTAGAATTTCTTAGTATTTCTGCGATGAGATACCATCGGACGAAGTGCCCTAAATTATTTTTTGTGTCGTTCTATCACAAAAATCCTATCGCATGTGTCCGTTTATTAGGCATAGACATCGCAACGATACATTCTTGGTTGAAATTCATCATTCATTGCCTTCTAGGCAACATATAGGTTAACAAGGTTGTCATTTTTTGCGCTCATCCTGACCATTGTCATGTCTTATATCACTTCTATTTTTTCCTTTGTTGCTCCAGCTTCCTTCTCCAATCCTATTGTCATGAGTGGGTTTCTTTGATCCAAATTTTTCCTCCATCCGGATGTATTATTGTGCTCACTCGTGGAATTAGTATAACATCCTCACATGGGACTTGTAGAGACTCTTATAGAGTCTGCCATTCTTATCTAAACTTGCTGAGATCATTGTTGGTCAATATAACTCAATTCTCTCTGAAAACAAGCCAAGTAGTCTTTCAATTGTTCGCCTTATTTCTGGTAGATTGTTGTGAGGTGTCACAGTGGGATCAGCTGCCTCCTGAGAGTCTGGTGTTGTTGGATAAATATCTTCTGACATTTCTCCAAGCTTGATATACTTCTTATTGGTAGACCTGGCATCCATTTTCTCGGCATTTTGCCTAATGTCACTGGGAAACACCTATACTTCACTCGGCTGTTCATAGTTACCAAGTCCATCTAAACTTTGAATGCATCATTGAAGCGATCAGATAGTGGCTCATTGACATTGTCTCATGTGAAGGAACTTCACTCAGTGTATCTGTTCACATATTTCGCTTATGCAAACCATCCATGTTCCAGCTTTTCCAGACGTCGAATGAGTTTATGGATGTCACATCATTACCCTCTCGAGGCTTCTGCCACTGAAGCCTTTTATGGCCGACCTCCTAAACGTAATTCACGATTTACATGGCTCTGGGAATTCAGTTAGTCCTGCATGTGTGTTGTTGTTGTTGTGGTGATTCACCTCGCCCAACGCTTCACTAAGCCTGATCGGCCATCGAGCACTGGAGTGCTTCTCTAAGGTTGTGGTATTCAGCTGGTTCTCGCTGGGCCCCTTATCTGTTTAAAAGGTTGTAGAGAGATTGTTCGTCTATGTTTTTGATGAGCCGGACATAACGATAATTATAATCATCAGTAAAAATGCATGGACCATGATTTTTACCTCAAAGATCGGGTAAACCACACATCTCTTGTTCTCGTCTCGTGCCGTTGGTGTCATCCTACTTGTGGTTGCTAGCATGGCTCCTTGATGGAAGTTGTTGAGAATGCCCATGACTACTCCCAACCACTTCGCGAGATCTTCATGGTCCATTATCTTATTGCTCGCATTGGGGTTGATTTTGAGCCAACTGTTGCACAATTCATAGCACTTCACGCATTGTATTTCCCAGCTCATTATGCCTCTCGACCCACATCTAGAGGTCGCGCAGCTGGCATGCATTGCCTCAGTCTTCATTTTGAGGCCCATACATTTTGTCTATTCCTCTCATATTATCGATTGAGATTGGAGGTATCTAGAGAGGCACGTCGTTACCGTCGGTAGATAAATTTTTTTGATATGTGTTGATGTTTAAAGAAACGCAACTGTTTCCTCTTCTTCGTAGGTTTGCCATTGGAATCTTGTGGGATTTCGTCTAGAGGGGTCATCATTCTAGTGCCTAAATATTGACGATAAAAAATGATCAACACCGAATACATATGAACTTAAGCGAATGAGCTATAATCTTAATGTAGTTTAGCAAATTTGAGGCCTACATCCACAAGTCAATCTTATTGATGATACAATTTATTTTGATTTTGACAGAGTTTCTCTCTCTTTACAATGGATTCCCCCCTCTATTTATAGTAT
Source organism: Zanthoxylum bungeanum (assembly GCA_019454045.1). Lineage (NCBI taxonomy): Eukaryota > Viridiplantae > Streptophyta > Magnoliopsida > Sapindales > Rutaceae > Zanthoxylum > Zanthoxylum bungeanum. The sequence goes on along the minus strand of SKCR01045422.1, from coordinate 39,169 downwards.
TAGGGAGGCATTTCAATGGTACAAATATATAATCATTGGATACCATTATAAGAAATAACTAACCTGATTTATTGGGATTTATTATTATCTTAATTTGGTAACCGTTGAAGTGATTATCTTCCCTTCATTGGGCTCTCGAGGACGTTTTGAGCTTCATGATGCTTTTGGGTCGTGTGAAATGATCTGCAAACAACGACCTTAAGAATATGCAGTCTGTGATTTACAAGTCGTTTGTGATGCGTTATGCAAGCTCTTTCTTGGGATGGGTTGAGCCCGTGGATGCTCGTGGGGGATTACATTCTTGGTGGCTTCAGCGAGTTTAATGGTGGCATCTCAAGACCTGCGGGTTCGAATTAGTATCAGGCCTCATGGGCTGGACTCTTCCTTCATTAGACTTATTGTGCTAGTGAGCCTATTTCATCTGATTGAGCTTATTATGACCTTGAACATGTTTTTACCCATAACAATATTCATGTCATTTTTTTAAAGGTACAAGAGGATGGAAAAATCCAAATCATTTTTTTGATCTCTTATCTCCTTTATGATTTGAATTGGAATGGCTTGTTTTAGAATTTTGTTTGAAAGCCACTTAATGAAATTGTGACATATATTTTTTTTATTGTACACGCACTCTATATATGAAAGACTCTCTACTATGTATTGGGCACAACTGTGTGGATGACAAATGAAATAATTAAGTAAATTTTGAATTTCTTAATCTTCATTACATTACTATTTTGAAAAGAAAAAATAATTAGTTAGATACCTATTATGATGCATGTGTTGGTTTTATTTTTAGAATCCTTATTGATAAAAGATTAAAAAAAATTAAAAATTTATTAAAGAATCATATTTCCATCACTTACTATTTAATCTTAAAATTTTAAGTTTTATTTCTCTTTAGTCATTTTTTATTACTCTTTTGACCTTTTTTTTTTTTTACTAATAAGAGGTTTGACCTAAATTTTTTCTCTCTCTTTTACTCTTGTAAAGCCAAAAAAAAATTATGAAAAAAAGGTGTGCAAGCTCAAATATGTTTTAGCAACTTATCTCTCATTTGGACACTGCGTTTTGAAAGTATTTTTTTATTTTAAATACATGATAAAAATTGATTCTTCTTTATTTTTTTTATGTGTAGATGAAACCACTTATAGCTACAATGTGTCTATTCCTAAACAAATAAACACTCATACATACACCTAATTGACAATTATTTTGTGACTGTTGGTTTGAAAAAATTCAGTCACAATGTGATTGAGATCACAACTGTGATTATTGTCAATATGTCAGTCGATAATGTGACTGAAGGTCGACAATGTAACTGAAATACCCAATGTGATTGAGGTCGCAAGTGTGATTAAGTCTTGGTAATATGATTGAGGTCATAATTGTGATTACACTCAATGTAACTGAAGGTTGACAATGTGACTAAGATTACTAATGTGATTGAGAGTCAGTAATATGACGTGATATCATAATTATGATTGTGCTCAATGTGACTAAGAGTCGGTAATGTGACTAAGATAGCTAATGTAACTGAGGTCAAAAATATGATTGAGGGTCTACAATGTGATTGATGGTTAGCATGGTGAATAATGTAACTAATATGATTGATGTCACAAACTGGATTGAGAATCGACAATATAACTGAGGTCCCAATCTGCATATGCTCAATGTGTATGGGTTAACTAATGTGACTAAGGGTTGGTAATATAAATGATGTTATAATTATGACTAATTATCAGTAATGTGACTTTAGTAAAATGTTGTGGTGACTGAAGGTCGAAAATGTAATTGAGGTAAATAATATGACTAAAGGTAAGTAATGTGACTGAGGCTCATATAAGATAACTTTCAATCACCAATGTGAATGACGTAAAAATGTGACTATATGAATGCCAATAATTTTGGGGTTAATTTCGATATTACTTCGGTCCTAATTTGAGAGAGATTTGTTTATGAAAGTTTTAGGTATATATATATATATGTGTGTGTGTGTGTGTGTGTGTGTGTTAACTATATGTATATTTTTATTTTATAGATTGTTATTCGGATTCCAGATAAAAATGATACGAGTGTTTGAAAATGACTAGTATGAAATAATTATGTTCTTGTAAAAGCAAGGGTCATTTTTATACTTTTTGTAGAAATATATCGATAATTAATCTTTTTAAAGTTTCTTATTTGTAAATCGATAATATATAATTTGTTTTAATAAAATTTAAATTTTGGGAGATATTATGTTTTAAAAGAAAGTGGAAAAAAATTTAAAACACACACCCAATATGCACGTGGGGGTGTGTAAAATAATCTTTAATTTTTTTATTAATTCCTAATCATTTTTTGATAATTTTACAATCATAAAACTAAATGTAAATTTTTCAGTTTGTCTTAAGTTAAATAATAAAGCATATCGTAATTATTTTTCTTTCCTTTTTTATTTTAATTTTTTTCCCTCTCCTGATCTCCCCTCACTGACCTTTGCTTTTTTTCCGATCTTATTGGTCAACCTTAAAAATGGTCATTTTCCTTCCGACGAGCTCACTTATTTTTTCGCTCTCTGCTTCGTTTTTAATTTTTTTTTTTTTATAGTGTTTTTTGTTAACTCAATCTGTTGATATATGGTTTCCACTCATTAGTAATGGTAGCAATCTAACATTTGTGTTTATTTTCATGTTTTTGCAGAAATAATGGCTCTTTTATTTGGCCTTTAGATTATCTAATGCATGTTAAATGTGTAGATCTAACAGTGCAGAGGAGTTCTACAGTGTTTTCCGAGGTGTTTGTATAGTTTAATGGATTTATCAATTTTTTCTTGTGCTAGATTTAGGGCCGACCCAGAGGTTATACTATGATCAATTATCTTAAAATATAAAAATGACGTTAGGCCCCGATGATATCAAGATTGACCCTGGCTAGATTTTATATAGGTTAATGTAAAAAAAAAATTAATTCAATTTGTTTATTGTGTTGTTTTGTTTCTAGTTAAGAATTTATGGGTGGGAAGACCAGGTCAGTCTCATAATTTCTCTTGTACTTGAGAGTAATTTTAGGTATGAATTGTGTTCCTGTCAGTTATGAACATATAATACACAAATTGTATTTACATCATGTATGATATTATTGAGTAATAAAATTTTCATTATTCTAAAAAAAATCATAAATTTAGGGTAAATTAGGGGCTCAACCAATCACATATGTGGACTTTGCTCAGAGCCATCTCTGGTCTAGTCTACCACCAGTAATCATTAGATCTATAAAATTATATGCATTAAAATTTTAATTTTCAAAAAAAAAAAAAAGGTGTAAATCGACGTTAAAAATTTAGGTTTAGGGTTTGTGAATTTGAGTCCGAGTTTGCATTGGTTAATAAATAAGGTTTGTTGTAGTAGGGCAGGCAGTCAGGCTCCTCCAATCATGAGGGCTTATCTTCCCCCCTCCCTCTTACACATTTACCTTTTGTGTCTCCCCTAAAATTCCCTAATTACCTCTTCCTTTCACCAAAATTCTATTTTCAATCAAATAAACCATATATATCTAATTTTTTATTTATGATATATACATTATATTTTATATATATATATATAATAATAAATATATATATTTATATATTATATATAATAGTAATATTTATATATATATATATATATATATTTTGATTAATTTAAAAAAAAAATAGCTTTGGCCGCAGCAATTCGCCCCTCTTTTTTTTCTTTTAATTTTTTAAAATATATTTTATAATTTAATTATTATAAAAATATTCTTAATATTTATTTGAAAATAGTAAAATAACAACATAAAAACTTACACTTAAAAATATAAAAACATAAATTCTAATCTATGTTGCCTCCAAAGTCTCCTCCTGGCGCACTTGGTGATATACCCAATACTTCGTACCATAATTGATTACGAATCCTATAACGAGTGGCCCATTCTTTAGCTTCGTACGATGAATGTTCCCACCACCACATTGGGATGAGTGGTACAGGGTAATGAGGGTGTAAAAAAACTTGCACAAAGTGTCTGCCAACATGAGCAATAGCTATTTCTTGACGCTCTTGCTCTGGAACTGCAGGGGACCTTAATGGCAAGTGAGTAAAACAACTCCAAACATTCTCAGCAAATGTATGCAGTACAAGATTGTACCTCGAAGCGATGACAATTCCTAAACTCATTGAGTCCATCCAATGTACCTCTGGTGCCGGCGACTGGAAGAAATGCAGTAAGTGTAATAGATTGTCAGCCCATCCGTTTGATGGATAAAGTCGATCATATAAATCTTTATTTTGTTGAATCTCTTCAATAAGGTCGCATCGTACTTGACCCCAACCTTCTTCGCCATACCCGATTAGTGCAGCTATTGCTCTGAATCCACAATGACCATCAGCTTGAACGTCAATAGTGTGAGAAATATAACGTTGATATGCCACAGGTAATTTCTGAATATAAGTATCACAAATCGGTGGAAGTTGAGACTGGTCATGAGTTGATCGCCTCCCACGACCTCCTCTTCCTAGAGTCGGTACAGTTGGTTGAGTGACCCTAGATCCTGAAGTGGAAGCATATCCAAAAGAAGGTATGCGACGTTTGCTTTGCTCATCTCTGCCTGTAGGTCGACCTCTATGTTCAGTGTTGTACGAAGGGACTCGAACTGTGCTTTGAGATGGATCTGCCATATCGAGAAACTTGTCTATCATATGCTCTCGCATACATGGATCCATCTCATGTAATAATTCAACAACGTTTGATATCCTGTCAGGTCGTGCTGCATTATAATTGAACTGGTGTACGTGCATTGATAACCTTCTCCAATGTGCGTCAACACTTTCTATCGAAATTGGGATGGAAAGATGAAGACAATATGCAATATCGTGCATACATGGCAATCCATATATTATTTTGAACGAGCAGTTGCACATGCCGGCTAGTTGGTGACATGTTTCATCAACACATTTCAGCTGATCATAAATAAACTCCATCGCCTCTAATGAAATCCGACACCTATTTCATTAAAAATCTCCACACGCAAATGTGTATGTCGTGGAATGTTCAGAGATTTCTCGAATGACTTTTGAATTTCCCCAAACTGATTTCTCAACATCTTGTGTATTTTTTCAAAAGATAATTGTAGGGATGACATGGTATTTCCCAAATATAATTTCAGTCTCGAATGTGCAGACTCTGCCCTGTAATTTAAAAAATATTGTATTTTTCATTAGTGAAAATTACAATAATGATCAATAATTTAAATAGTAAAAAAAAATATTGTACCTCTGACTTGAATTGCTTCCCAGGTGCATACATGTATCAATCCATGCTGAAACAAATCGGTCTCTGTAAGGGTGTAACCATGTCTCCCAAAGGTAATTTATAGCACCATTGAATTGTCTAAACTCTTCGCGCATCACCTCCCATTTCTGTTGGTAAGACCATTGTGTTGATGAATTAATAAGGGAGTGCCATGATGAATAAAAGTGTTTCCATTGTATACCAAGCATAGGACTACATTTCTTCATTACGCACTGATTTATGTGCCAAATACAAAGAATGTGACGAGCCATGGGAAAACATGTTTCAATGGCTTTAATAAGCCCCAAATCCCGATCTGAAACAAAAACTGATGGCAATGATGCTCCTTTTTCAACCATCCATTTCTTCAAGATTGATAATGCCCATGTTAGTTGCCCAGCCGTCTCATTACTAAGATATGCGAACATAAGCGAGTAAGTTCGCATTGTGGATGTGATACCAACAACCTCCAATAGTGGTATCCGATACTCGTTGGTCTTGTATGTTGCATCAATGATTAACACAGAAGGAAAGTTAACAGACAGCTCTAAGCTTTTTGGATGAACCCAAAGAATATCTGTAATTTCATTGGTGTGGATTTGTAAGGTAATCATGAAGATAATTTTTCTTAATCAATTGATCCAAAACATATTGAATAGCAGTTAGACCACCCCGTTTTGCTTCTTTATTTCTGGAAATAGCATTGTAAATGCTTCTGATGTCCGTACTATTTGACGGGTCTCTTTCCTTTAAAACACTAAGAATTTCACGAGGTGCGGTGCTGTTGGCCATATCAAGCACAAATTGTTTCTCTAACGGTTTTAGCCTAGACGGATATTCATGGCCATCAAGATATTCTGCAACTTGATGGTTATGGAAACCACATGTAACCTTTAATCCCCACATAATACCGTCTGGAGGTTTTGGTATACCTCGCAGCTCAAATGGGCATTCACATTTTTTTGTCCCACTATTTTTTACTATGGATTGACCTTCAACAAGATACCGCGGTGGTTTGTACTTTCCTCCTCTTTCACACATAAGATGACACTTTGGCAGCTTGCCGCCTTTCAAATTAGCAGAATTTTTAATCACTATCGCAATATTATTTCTAGACCAACTCTTTTCGCCCAATTTATCATATCTTCTCTACTTTCAAAGATCTATATACAAAATAATGAAGATATATAAATAACAAATATATGTAATTTCTACACTTTAAAAATAAATAACGAATGTACATAATACAAACATAAAAATAACCTGGTCTGTAGTAAATTCAGTTGTATAATCACGACTATTGCTGTAGATGCTTTCCCCACTTCGAACTTCATTCTCGCCTGACCAACTATCTGAAAATGAGCCCAAGTTACAGTTATCCATAATGTTTCCCGAAGATGATAGCTATATTATAAGAAGAGAGAATGATATGTTGAAGGAGAAAAAGAGAATGAGATGAGAGAGGCTCAAATGATATTACATTCAAACTTACAAACTACCTCTTTATATAATAAATAAACACAAATAAAACAAATAACTTTAAAAAAAAAGTAAAAGAAGATATGGATACTGATTTACGAAATTAAATAAGACAAACAACTTTTAATAAAGAAAAATAAAAATCAGAATCAGAATAAGAATCAACACATCTTTTAATAAAATAGATTTTTTAAAAAGTAAAAGAAGATATGGATACTGATTTACGAAATTAAATAAGACAAACAACTTTTAATAATAAAATATAAAATCAGAATCAGAATAAGAATCAACACATCTTTTAATAAAATAGATTTTTTAAAAAGTAAAAGAAGATATGGATACTGATTTACGAAATTAAATAAGACAAACAACTTTTAATAAATAAAATTTAAAATCAGAATCAGAATAAGAATCAACACAATCTTTTAATAAAATAGATTTTTTAAAAAGTAAAAGAAGATATGGATACTGATTTACGAAATTAAATAAGACAAACAACTTTTAATAAATAAAATTTAAAATCAGAATCAGAATAAAAATCAACACAACTTTTAATAAAATATTTTTTAAAAAAAAAAGTAAAAGTAGATATGGATACTGATTTACGAAATTAAATAAGAAAAAAAATTTTAATAAAGAAAAATAAAATCGAAATCGAAATCAGAATCAAAATCAAAATCAACACAACTTTAAATTTATTATATATATATATATATAATTTTTTAAAATTATTAAACTTTTTTTTCGAAATTAAAAAAAAAAAAATAATATATAATAATTAAAAAAAAAAAAAAAAGGGAGGGGGGACGATTGTTCCCCTCAAAAGGGGAACAATCGCCCTGGACGATCATCGTCCAGGGTTCCAGGCCCCAAGGGGGATGATTCCCTTGGGGCCAATTTTTGGGTTTTTTTTTTTATTTTTTATTTTTTATAAATTTCGAAAATAATAAAAAAATTATATTGTTTAAAATATTTTTTTATATATAAGTAGTTTTAATTAAATTAAAATGAATTAAAAAAATTAAACGAATAGATAAAAAATATGTAATATTTATTAACAAAAAAAAAAAAATAATTAACATTTTATTAATTATTAATAAAATATTTAAATTTTATAATGTGTAAATTTAAAAAAAAAAAAAAAAAGGAATTGTAAATATTGATAAGGGTTTTTTTGTAAATTTCAAAGGAGAGAGGGGGGAGGCTGTGAAAAATTATAATCTGACATCTTCTCTAGCCATTGCTTTAAATCTGACATCAAATCTATTACTACAGTGTTACGAAAATAAAATTAACGCAGTTTACACTATTACTATATAATGTCATATCACTTCAATACCTGCTCTAAATATGGCATTCACTTTGTGTTGCTCTTATTGGCAAACTAAAAACTGAACCAACATACAAAATTTATTTAGTTATTTTATTTGTTCAAGGATTCTGAGATCATTTTAGTTAAATGATTTATACAAAATGCAGAAGTTCAAAATAAACTTGAAACATGAAATAATTGAAAGGGAATGATTCCACTACTCTTACAATATACTCCTTATTGATGAAGAAGAAGATGCTATGAATCTGTTAGACAAATAACATGAACATGTTGTGAAAAAGTTATATATATATATATATATATATATCTTTTAACCGATGACAAATTGTCGGCTGTTCAAAGGGAAAAAAGTTCATCATTCTATCAAAGATATTGACGGACTATCTGGCGTAATTAACTCCATCTTTGTAAGGATATGATAAGGGAATATAATATTTATTCAAAAGCAGCTTCCTGTAATAAATAATTATGAGAACAAAGAGAGAATCCAGTGCCACATTTTTAGTTTCCGAAAGGAGAATCGGTTTTATCATGAAAGACTTCAAACGTTGTTTCACATTTAAAAAATGGGAAATATGTTTTCTGTTTTCATGATGTCAAAGGCAAAAAAAAAAAAAAAAAAAGCAGAAGAAGAAGCAGAAATTGACCCACCACGTCATTATCACAAAAATAAAAGATTCCGGCGAATTCGACTCCGTGAATGAGGGAACAAAAAAAAGTCAAAACATAGTAGCATATTTGAAATTTTGAATATAAGTATGGGATTCATTTTTTCACTGCTTTAATCCTTCTGTAAAGTTGATTAGACTTAGTCGTTTGAAATATATTTAAAACTTTGTGTTATTATGAGAAATGGTTGTTGAATTATAATCATTTTTTTCCAGGTTTGGTTAATAATTTTGGGTTAGGTTTGAAATTTATTTAATCAAATTGACTTACGTCCGAATCATTTTGATCATCACATGTTTATAGAGTAGCCGTGTGAAAAAAATTATGCAAAGACATATATTGGTTTTAAGAAATTATGTTTATATATATATATTAGAAATAGGGACGATTTTGTAATAGAAAAGTGTTGGTGTGTTTGTGGTTTTGCCGGGTAGCGCAGCGGAAGGTGAAAAATATGAATTTTTTTATTTCAAAAATTTTCTTTAGACAATTAAAATAAACAATTTATTTTAATATTGAATCTCATAACAAATTTGGAAATGTCCAAAATACTCTATTGTCGAAAATAGCCTAAAGTACAAACTTTTTGCATTCTACTCATTTTAGTCAAAAAGTTTCAATTACACATTTAAGTGTTTCCAAAACACTACCTAAAAAGAATAGTATACTTCTTATATACTTAATTACATCTACGGGTGGGCAAAAAAAACCGACCGAACCGAAACCAAACCGCAAAACCGAACCGAACCGAACCGAAATTTATGGTTTTTTTTCTAACGGTTCGGTTAGCGGTTCGGATTGGCTCACCCCAAACGGTTTACGGTTCGGTTCAGGAGCTAATCCGAACCGCACCTGTTAAAACTGAACCGAACCGTTATAATTAAAAAAATTATATATTTTTATTAAAAAAAAATTTGTATTTGTATTTTTCTTTTAATTTTATTCTATGTTTTCTTTTTATTAGTATGTTAATACTTTTATTCTTAAATTTTTTGTTAATATATTTATTTGTTAATACTTTTATTCTTCAATTTATTTGTTAATACTTTTATTCTTAAATTTTTTTATTTTATGGTAGCTTCATTATTCTTGAAAGTAAGATGTTAGATTTGTCTTTTAATTAGAATGATTGTAACATCATTATTCGAGGTAATTTTTAAAAAATACAATAATTAATTGTGCCTCATTTTTCAATCATTTATGGAGTGCATGTGTTCCCTGGAGACACAGCTTACACCCTAGCACTTCATACTATTTGTTTGATAGACTATTGTCTTCACTTAAGTGGATGAAAATTTATTTTAAATATAATAATCCGTAAACCGAACCGAACCAATCCGTAAACAGCTGGTTTAAAAAATTTTCAATCTGAACCAATCCGTTATTTAATGGTTTGGTTTGAGAGGTAAAAAATCTGAATCGTAAAATATGGTTTGGTTCGGTTTTTAGCAAAAACCGAACCAAACCGAACCGCGCCCACCCCTAATATTTACATCCATAAAATGAAAAGCTCCAATTTAGTATTAGACATAAACCCTAAAAAATTTTACTTAATCAAATTACATCAAATTGAATTTCAATCTAGCTTTAAAATAATCTTTCCAACATTCTTATAGTCTCACCACATCCAAAACTTCTCAAGAATATTCTAGGATTCTATAAAGTGGCATATAAACTCTAGAATGACAATTTACATTTCCTAGAGAAAGAAATTGAACTCTAATAACTATTATTTAGCTCAAAGTTTCATCACACATGCATGTATTCTTCCCAACAAGCATCCAATAAACAAAACTCATATCCAAGAGAAGATAAAATCAAAACTATATCACATGTATTCAAATAAAGCAAAGGAAATAATTTCCTACTTAAAAGATTAAGAAATTTAGCTTGAATTTCCAAATCTTTAAGCTAAAACTTGAAATTTTGATCTCACCAAATTTCTCTCTTTCTTAGGGTTTTTTTTTTTTTTTTTATTTGGGTCTTCTTGTTATGTTGTTGAAGAAAATGAACACCACTCTCTTTTTTATTTGGTATTGGCCGAAATTAGCCTTTGGTGGGAGAGAGAATTTGTTTTTTGTTTTTTTTTTTAATTTTCAAAACAATTTCAACAAAAATATCTCATCTCACTCACACTAAAAAAAATTGCCACATGTCACCATTAAAATATATAACACATGTCTTATTCATAAAAGACATATACTTATATATTCTAAATACATTTATTTAAAGAATTAGTTAATTAATATTTTAATCAATTAATTTATTTAATTAAATATATAATGTATTTGTACATTTACACTAAATGATAAAATACATCCATGGTTGACATATGTTTCAAATTCATTTGGTAATCAATATTATTCATTATAAGTCGCTCTAGTGCTCTACGAGTATTTTGATTATGTGAGACTCTCTAGGTTCAGGTATATCCGTCACGGAATCAAATCATGTGTCCATATGGTATAGTCTCACCGACGTATAGATTTGTGATTTCTCAATAACAGTCAGAACTCATTTCCGAGTGTACCATGGCCATGGATTTGATAAATCTCAATCTCATGAAATGGACACCTAAATCCTGTACGCATGACAGACGAATCCTCTTTGGATACATCATCGGATATCATGAGCATCAGTCCACACCCAACGAACAGGCGAAGGTCTAACTTAAAAAGGTCAAAGACGTGACTGCCATCAAAGTGTGGAGGATAACTCGTATATCCACCATAGTATCTCAAGTCAAAGGACCATTATATTACTCAACTCGAGAAGATTCATATTGACGCAAGCGTACCATCTATTAGGAATCTTTCGTGAGTCGTTCAGTGCTCATCCGCTATGAACACGTACATGTCTGTACGAGTTAGGGGTGTTCGCGGTGCGATTCGGGTCGGTTTTTTCATTTTTCACTTCAAACCGCGCGGGTTGACGATTTGAGAAATTAGAAACCGAAACTGTAAATTTGATAAGGAAAACCATGGGGGTTCGGGTTGGCGGTTTAGCGGTTTGGGCGGTTCGGGTCGGCGGTTTGGATTATAAATTTTTTTTATGAAATTTTGTGTGTATTCACATAATAATTGAAGAGAAAAAATACATATTTTTCATTTATACATTACATATTGTCATATGATCATTAAATATATTAAATTTCATGGTTAAAGAAGAAGAAAAATATAAAATAATATCTAATTTGAATGCGGATCGGCGGTTTAGGCTGTTCGGGTCGCGGTTTGAGTCAAAATTTACGGTTTTGGGCGGTTCAGGTTGCGGTTGGGTCAAAACCGCACACCGATCCGAAATTTGCGGTTCGGTTCTGATTGACCCGAAATCATTTTTAATTTTTTTCAAACAGCGCGGTGCGGTTCGGGTTGGTGCGGTTCGGGTCAGGTTGTGATTTGACCCGAAACCGTGATTACCCCTAATACGAGTCTCCTTAGTCTCGTAGCTCATTGAGATAAACCATCGGAATCCAATATTTTGATATACAACATGTACCGGTCTCCCGGGTTTACTTACGGACCAAGAATGTAAACCTTGACCAGGAACAATTTAAGAATGATACTATTATAACATTTCTCAGTGTCAATTGCGACACTTTTGTAATTACGTTATAACTTAATCATTCATAGGTCTTGTACATCTTTACATTTAAAAGATAATATATCGACGAAACTATATATTTTATTCATAACAAAATATTATGCATATACGTATTTAGAGGAAAATACATGAGAAACCGGCACGTCGAGTACTAATTTCAACAATTTCTCCCACTGACTCTAGTGTCATAATCGATAGTATCTCATACCTATCGCCTCTGCATGCTTTTCAAATAACTTAGGAGGAATAATCTTGGTAAGCGGATCTGCTACGTCATTCTCACTCTGTATCTTGCATACGACAATGTCTCCACACTAGGGGTGAACAAAACCGGTTTCGGTTCCGGTTCCGCATAGAACCGGAACCTAGCCGGAAAAATTCGGTTCCGCACTAAGTGGAACCGAAACCTACCCAATTAAACAGGGTACCCTATTATTCGGTTCCAATCTGGTTCCGGTCCGGTTCCAAATTATCCTATTTTAAAATATTTTAATGAAAACTACATTCTGATAAGAGTACGTAGGAAAAAACATGGACCAAATCGGAGTGCGGAAGCTCAAGAACGAAAGGTTATACAATAGCCCACTATTTTCTTTCAAAATATTTGATTATTGATATCATTAGTTATATATAGATTTTCATTATACTTATGTTGCTGGGAAAATGGAAGGAAAATGAAAAGATAAAAAATAATACATATAATTTTATAGTCGAATTCTGCTGTGGTGGAATATTTCGAATTAGATTAAGAAGATGCTTTTTTTGTTAAAACAAAATTGTGGCAAAACAAAATGGAGTAAAGGAAAATTTTGTTTATTGATTGATTATTTTTCCCCTAGTTGTGGTAGTTTTAAATTATAGCAGTTTTTTGTTTGCAATTGGCTTATTTTCTAATTTTAAGCGTCTCTGTTTAACACAAACACACATACATTCTATATATAATTGATAGAAGCACTAAAATATTGCTAGATGAACTGCGACTTTTTAAAATTTGTACAATTAAATAATGAACGCCAAATGTTTAAAATTTATGTTCATATAAACCGGTTCCATGGTCCGGTTCCGGTTCTGACTATTTTGGAACCGGAACCTACCCAGATAAAATCGGTTCCTTCATATTTGGAACCGGAACCTACCCGATTACAACCGGTTCCGATTTAAAAACCCGGAAAATTGGTCCGGTTCCAACCGGTTCCGGGTAGAACCGGAACCGATGCTCACCCCTACTCCACGCTATACAATCTATCAAATTATATGGTACTTTTGTTCCACATGCTTCGACTTTTGATGTGCCATGAGTTCTTTTGCTTGCGCAACAGCTCCGGTATTATCAAGTGCAGATGAATCAGATTCTCAATGCTTGGGATAACTCCCAATTCTGTGAAAAAGTTTTTAATCCTGATATTTTCTTTCGCAGCCTCAGATGCTGCATTATATTTCGCCTCAGTGGTGGAATCAGCTGATAATCCCTGTTTGGAACTTTTCCAGCTGACTCCAACACCGTTAAAGGTAAATACAAATCCCGATGTAAATTTTCTATCATCCGAATCCGATTTGAAATCCAAATCTGTATACCCATTAACTTACAGTTCTCATTCTCCATAAATCAAAAACTCATCCTTAGTACCCTTAAGATACTTTAAGATATGTTTAACGGCCAACCAATGGTCGTTACCCGAATTCAATTGATATTTACTAGTTACACTAACCGAGTGACTAATATCAGGTCGCGTACAGAACATGACATATATAATGCTACCCAAACATGAAACATAAGGTAGGTTAGACATTCTAATCTTCTCATCTTCAATTTGCAGATACATTTTTTCGAAAGAAATATACCATGTCGGAAAGATATTGTAGGCACTGCATTTTTACACATAAACCCGATGAGGAGTCTTATTTGGAGACAACTACCTTTTAAGTCACTGAGGTCACGGGAAACGGACATCGGAAGGGGAAATTCAGAATAAACAAGGTTCACTGTTTTCGTTCGTGCTACGTTCGTGTTTACGTTCGAACGTCAAACGGATTGCGGGCGTTCGTGTCGCGTTCGAGGAAGCGTTCGAACGGTGTCGGTAATTCTGGTTTTGCTGCTAGCCTCACATCCAGCCCAATTAGCCCCCCAAAAGCCCATAAAACACATCCCAATTTAAATAAATAAATATTAATTAAAACATTAACTAAATAATATAATAACTAAATTAATTAAATGATTAAATAAAACATATACCAAACATAAAATAAACAATTACCAACTGTATTATTTGTATTCAAGCATGATTAGGTTGCTAGCATGTTATTTGGTTAATAGGTTCATGAGATTTGTATTCAAGCATGATTATGTTGTTCTTAGTTTTCCATAACATAGGATTGAAATATGTTCATGAGATTGCCATGTGCGTTGCATGTTGTGATGAACTTGTTGAGGTATGTATATGAATTTAGAAGCATGATATTCTTGGAAATAAATGTTATTTAAGCCTGGTTAAATTACTATATAAATCCTTTTTATTACAAGTGACATAAGTAAGGGACCATTCCGAACCCAACGGTTTGAGGTCTTCCCTTGCGAGGGGTGAGTGCGGCCTTAAATCTTTGTCCCGGTTCACACCGGGTGGCGACTCCATGTTATATAATTCTTCCCAACTAGGCCGAGAGCCTAGGAACGGCGTCGCCCAGTTTCTGTGTCCCACAGTCTGGCGACTCCACTGGGGATAGAAAGTTGGCCCCGAAATATTGTCTTGTAATGTTTGGATTTATGTTTTAAATTGACCGTGTCTATAGTGGATAAAGTGAGGGTTTAATCAAAGGCATTTTTAGGCTAGGTAATGGTTTGGTTTTTGTCTCCTTCATTCACTATCTTTCTAGAAGGAAAAGCTGTGAAGGCACCTAGATAGCCATCTACTCGTAGCCTTTGTGATGGACTAATTTGGAGGACTCGTTGTTTATTCCTGACAACAAGCGATAAGAGCCTAAGAGGCTTGGGTATTTAAGTGAGCCTCGCTCCACCTTCCCTCTGGGGGATCTACAACGGGAAATCCATTTGACAGTCTGTCACACACCATAGCTCATTGGCACGTACCTTAGTGTATAAAAAAGGGTGCGCCCACTTGTTGCTCGAACCCTTGAGTGGGGAGACCTAGTTGTGGCCATCCTTCGCCAGTGAGAGCCTTTGTCTATACTCTTACTAACCCACCTATAGACCGGGTTGGCTAAAGTAACAATTATTTCCTTGAGTATGTGCTTGTGGACCATCCTCATTTGGATGCAGTTGGACTATTGTAAGAAATGCGGGCTTGCTGGCCATTTAAACTGGGGCAAGTTTGTACCTTATGACTATTAGGCCCAAAGCTTCTGAAATGTTGATGGGCACTTTGTAAAAAAATTATTATGTCATGTTTGCATCATTTTTATGCTTGTGTTTGGGAACATCGTTGTTTGGATCCATTTGGACCATTTATCATGGGATATGGGCTTGTTGGGCCATTTAAACTGGAACAAGAACACATCTTATGACGATTGGGCCAAAAGGCTTCTAAATAACAGTGGGCCATTTTATGATTGTGTTCGGAATATCATCATTTGGATTTAGTTGGGCTCTTTGCCATAAGACATGAACTCGTTGGGCCATTTAAACTGGGACGGGTTCACTTCTATGACAGTTGGCCCAAAAACTTCTAAAATGGTGATGAGCCGATTTGTGTGAAAATTTTAATGAGTTGATATATTTCTTGTATCGCATGCATATCATGCATCACATGCACCTCATGCATACATGCACCATGTTAACCCCATTTTTTCCTGAAAGCCATCATAGATAACCCGTTGGTTAGGGAAGAGGACAGACTTGTCAAAAGACCAAGCAGCCACCAAAAGTACTGTTAGAAGACCTAGCCCAACGGGATAGGAAGCCCAATCATGCATGCATGCATACACGTAACATATTTGCATCCTTTTTGTGTTTGTTCTGTTTGTAATAACAGGTTTCAAAAAAAAAAAAAAAAAAAAAGCGTCAAAAGACAAACCAATCAGGAACATCGACAGTACTGTATCAGTCTGGGGCGAGGCCCATATCAGCTGTATCAGTCTGGGGGCGAGGCCCATATCAATATCAGTTTAGGGCGAAGCCCACATCATCCCAGGGTCGAGGCCCACATCAACAGAATTTTGGAATGAATCCAAGGAATGAATCCCAGGGTCGAGGCCCACATCAGCAGAATTTTGGAATGAATCCAGGGAATGAATCCCAGGGTCGAGGCCCACATCAGCAGAATTTTGGAATGAATCCAGGGGATGAATCCCAGGGTCGAGGCCCGCATCAGCAGATTTTGGGATGAATCCCGAGGGTCGAGGCCCACGTCAGCATCAATCTGGGGGCGAGGCCCATGTCAGTAGCAGTTGGGGCCGAGGCCCACTTCAGCAATCAGTTTTGGGGATGAGTCCCAGGGTCGAGGCCCACATCAAACACAGTTTGGGAATGAGTCCCAGGGTCGAGGCCCACATTACATCAGCATCAGCATTGTCGGGTATGACATTCTGGGGGCGAGGCCCATATTACATCAGATCAGTTCAGCCGAGAATGGCACTCCGAGAATGGAGATATAGTCCGGGAATGGACAGTTCAAGAATGAACAAGCCGAGAATGGCAATCCAAGAATGGAGCACAGTTCAAGAATGAACAAGTCGGAAATGACACTCCGAGAATGGAGATATGGTCCGGGAATGGACAGTTCAAGAAATAAAACAAGCCGGAAGAATGGCACTCCAAGAATGGAAAAATGGTTCGGGAATGAACCACCTCACAGTCACGGTTCGGGAATGAACCACCTTACAGTAACGGTTCAGAAATGGACCACTCTCATATCAGGCATGGTTCGGAAATGGACTATCTCTCATCAGCAACGGTTCGGAAATGGACCATCATCTCACTTGCCGAAAATGGCACTCCGAAAATGGAGCATGGTTCGAAATGGACCATCATCTCATCACTTGCCGAAAAGGGCACTCCGAAAATGGAGCATGGTTCGAAAATGGACTACTTTCACATCTCGCCGAAGCGGCACTCCGAAAATGGAGCACAGTTCGGAAATGGACCAAGGAAGGCCTAACCCATCAGAATATAATACATATACATGCATACATGCATATATATCACATACATGCAATGTTTGTTTCGTGTTCGCAGGTTTATAGCAGCAAAGACCATCTCATCAAGTAACGGTTCAAAAATGAGCCACAATCTCGCCACAGCACAGTTCAGGAAATGGAGCACTCACAACAGACGCCGGAAATGGCACTCCAAAATGGAGCACTCACAACAGACGCCGGAAATGGCACTCCAAAATGGAGCACACAACAGACGCCGAAATGGCACTCCAAAATGGAGCACTCACAACAGACGCCGGAAACGGAAATGCCACTCCAAAACGGAGCACTCACAACAGAGGCCGCCGAAAATGGCGTTCCAAAATGGAACACACACAGCAGATGCCGAAAATGGCGTTCAAAATGGAACACACACACAACAAATGCCGGAAATGGCGCTCCAAAATGGAGCACATACACGAAAGATGCCGAAGATGGCGCTCTAAAAATAGAGCACGGTTCGGGAATGAACCAGGGGTCGCAGCACCTCACCACCAAATCAACGCAACTCAACACATGGTAAGTCAAGTGGCAGCTGGCGAGCCAGGTAAGTGAAAATGCATTGCATAAACTTTGATAGGATTGTCATTGTTGCACATTACACAAGTCCCATCAAAGTGGGGGCGACTGTAGGCACTGCATTTTTACACATAAACCCGATGAGGAGTCTTATATGGAGACAACTACCTTTTAAGTCACTGAGGTCACGGGAAACGGACATCGGAAGGGGAAATTCAGAATAAACAAGGTTCACTGTTTTCGTTCGTGCTACGTTCGTGTTTACCTTCGAACGTCAAACGGATTGCGGGCGTTCTTGTCGCGTTCGAGGAAGCGTTCGAACGGTTGTCGGTAATTCTGGTTTTGCTGCTAGCCTCACATCCAGCCCAATTAGCCCCCCAAAAGCCCATAAAACACATCCCAATTTAAATAAATAAATATTAATTAAAACATTAACTAAATAATATAATAACTAAATTATTAAATGATTAAATAAAACATATACCAAACATAAAATAAACAATTACCAACTGTATTATTGTATTCAAGCATGATTAGGTTGCTAGCATGTTATTTGGTTAATAGGTTCATGAGATTTGTATTCAAGCATGATTATGTTGTTCTTAGTTTTCCATAACATAGGATTGAAATATGTTCATGAGATTGCCATGTGACGTTGCATGTTGTGATGAACTTGTTGAGGTATGCATATGAATTTAGAAGCATGATATTCTTGGAAATAAATGTTATTTAAGCCTGGTTAAATTACTATATAAATCCTTTTTATTACAAGTGACATAAGTAAGGGACCATTCCGAACCCAACGGTTTGAGGTCTTCCCTTGCGAGGGGTGAGTGCGGCCTTAAATCTTTGTCCCGGTTCACACACCGGTGGCGACTCCATGTTATATAATTCTTCCCAACTAGGCCGCGAGCCTAGGAACGGCGTCGCCCAGTTTCTGTGTCCCACAGATATGTTAATTGTCTTACAGTTGCTGAAATTATACATTTTTAAGAACTTATTTATGTACATAGACTGGGACAATCCAATAAGCTTCGTTTCTCTATCTCTATAGAGTTTTATGCCCAAGACATAAGAAGCTTCACACAGGTCTTTCATAGAGAAGTTCTTACAGAGATAAGCTTTCACGCCCTGTATCATCCTGATGTCATTCCCAATGATCAGGATGTCATCCACATAGAGTACCAAAAACACCACAATACTTTCACTGACCTTTTTATACACACAAGATTCTTCTATAGTCTTGAGGAAACCAGACAATCTAATAACCTCATTGAATCGAATATTCCAACTGCGTGAAATTTGTTTAAGTCCAGAAATGAGTTTTTTAAGCTTACAGACCATACCCAAGTCTTGGCTGGATGCAAAACCTTCCAGTTGTTCCATATAAATTTCTTTATCAAGAAATCCATTTAAGAATGTCGTTTTGACATCCATCTGCCAAATCTCATAGTCATGGTAGGCAGCTATAGCCAATAAAATCCTAATATACTTAACATCGCAACTGGTGAAAAAGTTTCATCATAGTCGACACTAGGTCGCTACGTGTAACCTTTTATAACCAGACGGGCCTTAAAAGTTTCTACACTTCCATCAGGCTCTCTCTTCCTTTCGTAAACCCATTTACAACCGACAATAACGATTCCTTCCGGAAGATGAACCAGGTCTCAGACTTGATTCATTTCACAGAATCGATATCCAACATTATTTATTTGTATGTACTCGGGTCCATCTCTTCTACAAATAGCATATCAATACCTCTGTCTTATATCAAAGACAAGCGCTCATGAGGTCTTATGAGCCCACTCGACCTACGAAGTGTGTACGTCAAGATCATTCACCTTCTTGAACCTCATGTTCCTCATATGGTTTGTCGGTTATAGGTCGAACTTCTTCAAGTTCAACTTGTCTATAATCTCCTCCTTCAGCCAAAAATTCTATTCTAGAAGAAATTTTACGAAGCGAGCTACGAATACGTTTCGACGCTTGGAATCATAGAACAAATATTATTCGTATTGGAATGATACCCAACAAACCTAAATTTTTACCCTCGAGGCAAAAGTTTATCCTGCTGCGCCACTCTGACGTATGTATGACACCCCAAACCTAATATAATTAAGGTTTGGTTTTCTACCAGTCCATATCTGATATAGAGTCGTAGGAATAGCTTTGGAATGAACTTTATTCAAAAGATGAACTGCAGTAAGGAGCACATTGCCCCACAGGTAATAAGATAGATCTATATAACTCAACATAGAGCAAACCATATCTAATAAAGCTCGATTTCTACTTTCAGACAATCCATTGTGTTGTGGAGTACCTAGAGGAGTATATTGAGCGAGAATCACATTCTCTTTTAAATAATCAATGAACTCACCGCTCATATATTAACCACATCGATCCGATCAAAGACACTTGATTAATTTTCCAGTTTGTTTTTCCACTTCATTTCAGAAATCTTTGAACCTTTCAAAAGTTTTCGATCTATATTTCATCAAATAAACATAACCATACCGAGACAAATCATTGGTGAATGTAACGAAGTATGAATAGCCACTGTGAACAGCAAGACTCGTGAGACCACATAAATCATAATGTACTAGTTCCAATAAGTTTGAGACTCGATGTCCTACATCGATAAATGAGGTATTTGTCATTTTACCATGAATGCAAGATTCACAAGTCGGGTAAGGTGCAATAGTGATTCTTAATCAAAATATTCCTAACCAACTAGGTCAGGCATCGTACGCCAATATGACCTAACCTCATATGCCATAATTCAATATTATTAAAATTAGATTTACTTCATTTATTAGTCCCAACTAGGGATGGCAATTTTACCCACAAACCCGCAAACCCGCAAAAACCCACCCGCAATGGGTAGGATTTGGTAAATATATTAGTAGGTGCGGTGCGGGTTTGGTAATTTAAAGCAGAACCCGCTGCGGGTGCGGTGCGGGTTTGGTATTTAAGAAAAAAATGCGGGTATCCGCTGCGGGTATCCATATACCCGCAATATTATTTTTTATTAATTAATATTTTTAGGACAATATAAAAAAACATTCATATAAAAACAACTAACAAAACCTAAACCTAAAACACTAATCCACAGTTCCACACTCCCACTCAGCCGCAGCCCGCAACCTGCCCAACTGAAGATTTTTTGCATGACTATTAATTTTTTTTTAATCACACCTGTTAATAAAATTATAATGCAAAAATTTGGATTAAGTTCACATAATCAGAAACGGGAGGAGAGGAGCAAAATAAGCTAGTGTTTGCTGCAACTTCAGTAGCTTTCCTGCTTCTTCATTACACTTACACCACTTGAGCCTTGTAAACATCACTTCATTACAATTAGCATAAAAAATATGACCAAAGATTGGTGATTACTTTTTAGCTTATTGTCGATTGAGTTGACTAATTTAGATCATTATAATTATGAAGGGAATAACTCGTTTTAATTATGTTTATATGAAAAAATAAACATATGGTACTGAGTATTTCATACATTATGTTATCTATGTACTATATATACATACATTGCATGTTGTATATGTCAAATGAAAAACAAATGTGAAAACTACAGCTAGCAATTAAAAATAAATTATTTAATTAAAAAAATTATATTATTAAGAACACAAAGTAATCAATATTTTAAAAACCCGCAAAAAATCCGTTGGGTACCAATGCGGGTTTGGTAATTTATTTTTATATGCGGTGCGGGTTGGTAATGAAAATTAAAACCCGCAACGGGTATGGTGCGGGTTGGGTTTGGTAATTTATTTACATATGCGGGTGCGGGTTTGGTAATGGAAAACCCGCCACCATACCCTACCCACTGTCATCCCTAGTCCCAACATTCAAAATATCTCTAGATGGATGCAAAATGTAATGACCATTCTCATTTGGACATTCAAGGATATGAATATTATATTTATTATATAAATACAAAGAACGATTCTTAATATTTATAAAAAAACCTATGTATCTAATTCAAAAAGTGATATAATATTACCACACATCCTGGCACAAAATAATAGTCATTTAACAAAATGCTCCAACTGGACAAGGGAATCTCATATATCCTTAATGCAACTGCATCCAAAGAGTCTCCACTCTCAAAACGCAACTGCATCGATCCAGATTTCAGCTTCATACTTTCCTTTAGTCCCTGCAACGAATTGCAGATGTGAAAAAAACAAGCAGAGTCTAAAATCCAACTGGAAGAATTACCTTCACAAGCTAAAGAGATATCAATAACGGGAAAAATAAATACACCTGAAGTATAAGCTCTGTCTCTCTTTAACTGCGCAAGATATTCAAGATAGTTATACTTCCAGTGTCCAACCTTGCTGGCATGTGTCTTTGGCAACTCTCTTGGGTTTCGGTTTACATATCTTACCATGAGGAGTGAGTGATCTTTTTGCTTTTCTTCTTCTTTCATTTGTCATTCTTTTGAGAAGATGCAGAGAGAAATAGGTTTCTGAAGGCGAGTCGGCACTCCCTTCTTAAGATCTTCCTCAGCAGTGAGCAACATCCTATGTAACTCACTGTAAGAACATCGAATCTCATGCATATTAAAATTCAGCATAAACTGGCGAAATGAGCTCGGAAGCGAGCCTAGTATCAAACTACGCCCAAGTGTATCATTGAGTTGAAAGTCGTATCGCCTCAATTGATCAATCAAATCAATCATATGAAGTACATATGGGTTGACTGGTTGACCCTCATCCAGTCTTGAGTGTAACAGTTCCATTGTCACTCTATGAACCATGATTTGCTCTTGATTCATGAAAAGCTCCCTAAGTCGAGTGATTATGCGATACACCTCAGGCATATCAATATATTGCCTCTTCAACTCCTTAGTCAATGAACCGAGGATGTATGATCTAACATTTAAGTCATCATCCTTCCATTGCTGGAAGGTTTCGTGCTCTTTGGGTGTTGACTCGGGTGGTATAGCAAAAGGTATTGGTCCATCCAAGACATAACATAACCTCTCGGATTCGAGGATAATCCTCAAATTCATTTCCCAGTCCGCAAATTTTCAGGCCCTTTAAGCTTATTCGTATCAAGCTCATGGATTTTTAATTAAAAAGACGCCCTCTCACTGAAACATTAATACTGTAATCCTCAAACAGAAAGTAATAAAATAATCAAATTAAATTCTACAGTAGGAAGTAGATCCCATAATATATTTTGGCTCACTGTTTTGGCACGTTCTTGCCTATGTATATTATTAGGTAGACAACCATTGTCAATCACAAAAGGTGACTCATAATTTTTTTTGTCCTGGTCGTTTCTCGTTGTGACAGCTTTGGCAAGTTCACAATGAGGCATTTTCAAGGCTTAACTTGTCAATGATAAACTTAAAATACTCATGTAGTCCTAACAGCTTTGGCACGTTCAGGATTTCCATTTTCCATCAAATTTATCTATATCTAAATATAATCGGTATAAATAAAATCTTATCGACTACATTCTCACAGCTTTGACACTTTCTTGAATATAGCCATAGAAATTTATTTATATCCGTATTAATAAGACGGAGCAAGGAAAAATCAACATAAATACAAATTACTTTAAAGTCTTATTAAAGGGGAATTTTCCGCTAAAATGTCAAACATATTAGTTAGATCCAATCTCAGAATACATTCATCTATGGAAATAAGTTTAAGATTACATATCAAATATCAAGCAAGATTCATATTATGGATTAAGAATCGGACTAGCTCTAATACCATTTGTTGGGGTATTTACGGTTTTTCCGGGTAGAGCAGCGGAAGGTGAAAAATCGAACTTTTCAAATTTCAAAAAATTTCTTTAGACTATTAAAATAAATTATTTATTTTAGTATTGAATGCCAAATCAAATTTGGAAATGTCCAAAATACCCTATTGTCGAAAATAGCCTAAAGTATAAACTTTTTACATTTTAGTCATTTTAGTCCAAAAGTTCCAATTACACATTTAAGTGTTTCCAAAACACTACTAAAATGATTAGTATACTTCTTATATACTTAATTATATCTATAAAATGAAAAGCCCCAATTTAGTATTAGGCATAAACCCTAAAAAATTTCAATTAATCAAATTACACCAAATTGACTTTCAATCTAGCTTTAGAATAATCTTTCAAACATTCTTAAAGTCTCACCCATCCAAAAATACTCAAGAACAATTCTAGGATTCTATAAAGTGACATGAAAACTCTAGAATGACAACTTACTTTTCCTAGAGAAAATTGAACTCTAATAACCATTATTTAGCTCAACGTTTCATCACACATGCATGTATTCTTCTCAACAAGCATCCAACAAACAAAACCCATATCCAAGAGAAGTGAAAATCAAAACTACATCATATGTATTCAAATAAAGTAAAGGAAATAATTTCCTACTTGAAAGATTAAGAAACTTACATTGAATTTTCCAAATCTTTAAACTAAAACTTGAAATTTTGATCTCACCAAATTTATCTCTTCTTAGGGTTTTTTATTTTGATCTTCTTATTGTGTTGAAGAAAAAATGAATACCACACTCTTTTTTATTTGGTATTGGCCGAAATTGGCCTTTGGTGGGAGAGAGAATTTGTTTTTTTCCAAAATAATTTCAACAAAAATATCTCATCACACTCACACTAAAAAAATATGATCACATGTCACCATTAAAATATATAACACACGTCTTATTCATAAAAGACATATAATTATATATTCTAAATACATTTATTTAAAGAATTAGTTAATTAATAATTTAATCAATTAATTCATTTAATTAAATATATAATGTATTTGTACATTTACACTAAATGATAAAATACATCCATGGTTGACATATGTTTCAAATTCATTGGTAATTAATTAATGTATATCTATTCAAATTATGTATCTAATACATATACACATTAATTTAGGAAATTATGGAATGTCCCCGCATGTTTAATTTTTGTTTAACCATTAAACGATATCCGAATAATCAATATTATTTGTTATAAGCCGCCCTAGTGCTCTACGAGTATTTTTGATTATGTGAGACTCTCTAAGTTCAGGTATATCTATCACGGAATCCAATCCCGTGTCCATAATTTACCCACTCATAAATTATGGTGACCACAGATATTCCCGCTGAACCATTTAAGTTGAGATCTTCGCATACATATAATCCTTCCATCATAGGTATCCGGATAAATACCAGAGACATAGATATAATCGTCAAATCTCATAAGGTATAATCTCACCGACGTATAGATTTGCGATTTCTCAATAACAGTCAGAACTCATTTCCGAGTGTACCATGTCCATGGATTTGATAAATCGCAATCTCATGAAGTGGACACCTAAATCCTGTACGCAGGACTGGCGAATCCTCTTTGGATACATCATCGGATATCATGAGCATCAGTCCACACCCAACGAACAGGCGAAGGTCTAACTTAAAAAGGTCAAAGACGTGACTTCCATCAAAGTGTGGAGGATAACTCATATATCCACCGTGGTATCTCAAATCAAATGACCAATATGCTACTCAACTCGAGAAGATTCCTATTGACGCAAGCGTACCCTCTATTAGGAATCTTTGTGAGTCGTTCAGTACTCATCCATTATGAACACCTACATGTCTATACGAGTCTTCCTAGATTCGTGGCTCATTGAGATAAACCACTGGAATTCAATATTCTGATATACAATACGTACCGATCTCCCGGGTTTACTTACAGACCAAGAATGTAAACATTGACCAGGAACAGTTAAGAATGATACTATTATAACATTTCTCAATGTCAATTGCGACGCTTTTTCAATTACGTTATAACCTAATCATTCATAGGTCTTGTACCTCTTTACCATTTAAAAGATAATATATCACTGTATATTTTATTCAGAATAAAATATTGTTCATACACGTATTTACAGAAAAATACATGAGAAATCGGCACGTCGAGTACCAACTCTAACAAGCTATGTAATGATCCACTGAATGAATTATTGAACGCTTAAAGAAATTTTATCTTTATTAATTGAATCATTCTGATAATTAACAGGAATATGCCCATTTAGCATCTTTTGTTTGGATACTAACCTGAAATCCCCCAATAATATTTGAAATTAGATTCTTTATCAGGAATTTCAAGCACCGTGCATTTTTTATGAGCTTGAGCAATACAAAGATAATCATGCGTCGCTTCACATCAAGTGTGATGAGCTTTGATATAAAGTTAATGCCCTGACTTTAGGGTGATTTTGGGTTAAAAAAAGGTTTCCAACACAAAATGTTTTATTTATGCATTTCTTTGAAATAATTGAATGATTACTTGCTTATAATTACGGATGATATTTTTTTTTTTGTTCCGTCCCGTCCAGTCCCAACGGGATCCTATCCTGTTGGATCTGGATTTGGGATATATTTTTATGTCCCGTTTTAAAAATAAGATGGGGCGAGATAAAAAATTTATCTCAAAAAATTAAGCAGGACGGAACGAGACAACAGGATGGGACAGATATGATTTTTATCCCAAAAAAAATATAGTGGGATGAGACCGAGATGAATTTTCGTTTCTATTCGTAAACGAGACATGATTAAGATTGACAAATCTCGTTCCATCCCGGCCTATTGTTAACCCTACTTATAATTTCTTGAAAATTTGTGATTAGAGAGACTAGCCAAAAAAAAAAAAAAAAAAAAAGTTACGATGCACATCCTCAATGCTATCTTTGGTTGACATTACTATAATAGAGAATATTGTTGTGAGATTGAGACTGGTTTCAGATCTGAATCGGCCCAGACAGAAAATAAATATTGGATTCGATTAGGCCTGTACTTTAGAGCCCAATCAAACAAACCAGCAGCTTCAAATCTAGGTGCCCATCCTCATCGGTTATCGCTACATTTTCCTGACAACAGAAACCCACGCTTGCAATTAGGATTGTGACGATCGTTTGCCGTTTTATTTAACAGATTTAAAGGTGACAGTCTATTCTCTATTATGGGGTAATATAAATATATCTATTTTAATAGGGGTGTCGAAAAATTAACCCTAATTACTTTATAAAAAATGATTTGATGAATCCACTCAGGGTCCTCGACTGAGCAGACACATGCGGTTAATTGGGATCCCCAAATTTAACTCAAAATCAGGGATCGTAAATTCAGAAAAATTTTAATTTTTAATATATAATATAAATTTTTTTTTATTAGTAGGGACCTATTTTAAGAACTCGTTTACGGCCTTATAAAATTTAAGGTAACTCAATAACGTCTCTGAACCCACTTAAGCACATATTTTTTTGAAAAAAAAAATAATAATAAAAGGGTGGAAAAAGCATAAATATATTTTAGACCACTTGCTTTTTTCATGGCTTGAACTTGGATGAGAAGCATTTTATTAAGATACTTCAAATCAATTTATATAAGGCTTGTGCTCATAAAAAAAAATAAAAAAAAAAAATAAAAAAAAAAAGCTAAAAGATAAGATAAAAATGAAGAGAAGAAGTAAGAGTTTTGTATTTTATATTAGATTGTTTTTGCTTATGTTTTACCCAGTGATTTTTTTTTTATCATTTGTTTTTTTTTTAATGATTTAATTTAATGTTTTTTTTTTCTTTTTTTGAACAAGGTGTTCAAATTTACATCCATTATAAATGAACTTTTCTATATTATGTACACATTAGAAGTATATATAAGCATCAAAGAAATTCCCGTCCCCAAGGGGTGTGGCTTGGTGGTGTATGGTCCAGGATCTCACCTTGAGGTTCTGGGTTCGAATCCAGGGGGTGCACTTCTTGTAAGAGCCTGGGATAGCCGGTGGTTTTACCTGCGCCGCGGCCCAGAATGGGTGGCTTGGTGGCCAAAAAAAAAAAAAAATCAGAGAAATTCCCGAAAAAAAAATCAATGCAAAAGCCCACAATTAAAGCATCGTAAAACAAACTTCAATAATCATACTGGAACCCTTAATCTTAAAGAACGAGGGCATCAATTGTTATTTTATATGATTTGCCTATGGGAAAGTTTCAATTAGGCCCAAAATTAGTTTACAAAATTTAGAGAAATTTCAAATATTAAATGTATCTTAATATAAGTAGTATATGACACTTGTATTTCTATTATTTATCTCAATTTTAAGAATTACTCTAAAATTAAAACGTAAAATTCTTTAATGAGCATTAGGCTCAAGCCCCTTTTCAAGTAAACCCACTTTCCTTTTACACACATCATTAAGATTTGTTAGGATTGGTAGACATTGGGATCCACAAGTTTTTTAGCGTTATTTCTTGTGCGATTAATAAATAATAAACTGTATTATAAATATTATGTCTTAATTCATAACATTCATAATTGATTTTATCATTTTTCATTATTGTTTAAAAAAAAAGGAAAAATTAATACAATATATTCATGCAAATTATAATGAGAACTTAATTTATTGGTACTCTGCCTCTTCTGCTCCGTCTTCTAATCCCCTTGGATTGCTTCCTTTGAATCATTCTTACAAGACATCGTGGCCTTCCTGTTGCAAATACCATGTATCCAATTGACAAGCCAATCACCAATCCGGATCCGTATCCCATCTTTACAGCTTCCCACTCAAACCAGCTCCAGTTATCGTCTTCCTCATCCAATTTTTTGGCGTCGGTTCTTGATCATCTTCATTGCTACATTTTTCTGACAACGGTGTCCCACATAACCCCAAGTTCCCAATGTAGGAATCATTTGAAAATGTGTTGAATTGTGACCCTATAGGTATTGGACCCTCAAGCTGGTTGTAGGAAAGGTTCAAAGTTGAAAGGAAATTCAAATTTGTCAGCTGCGTAGGAATCTGCCCAACGAGTCTGTTTGAAGAGAGGTCTAAGGATTCAAGTGCTGTTAAATTCCTCAACGTTGACGGAATACGCCCAGTAAGCTTGTTGTGAGAAAAGTTTAGCCATTGGAGTGAATTAAGCTTTCCGACCACTTCAGGAATTTGTCCTTCAAATCGGTTGCTCGACAAATCAATGGCCATGAATATGTTTAAGATGTACATTTCTCTGTCGAATCCTTTCACAGTCAAAAATACTGAATAATATTCACCGTCAAAACCTCGCTTCATGTAGTCCGCTTTAACACTTTTGTTATTCCCATGCATCATAGCTTCAAATTTTTGAAAGTAGGTCGTTGGCAAAACACCAGTGAATTCATTGCGAGAGAGATCAAGAATTTGCAACTTAGGGAACACGACTCTTGCATTGATGTTTCCTATGAGACCGTGAAATTTATTAGATCGCAGGATAAGGGCTTGCAATTCTGGAAGTTGTGCTAACCAATGCGGAAATGTGTCATTGATCATGTTATTCCAAACATCTATAACTTGCAAATAACGACAACGAACCAAAGATTGTGGCAGCGGACCCTCCAATTGATTTCCATTAAGGTTAAGAGCGATCAAGCTACTGTCATTTGCAAAGTTTTGAGGAATGTTGCCATGGAAGTTGTTCAATTGCAGGTCTAAGTATCTGAGCGTGCTAGAGTTTCCTATGAATTTTGGAATCAATCCACTCAAGCTGTTATTAGACAAGTCAAGAACGTATATATAACTAAAATTACAAAACGGTGAAGGGATTTCTCCGGTCAATTTATTGTTTGAAACTGAAAAGAAGGTCAAGCGGGGTGGTAGAACCATAAGTGAACCTTCAAGCATGTTGGAACTAAGATCAAGAGTAACAAGATTCTCCATGGTACCTGCTCTACATCTGTGAGAAAGTTGTGGGAAAGATTTAGGAAAGATAAAGTATCCTTTCCTATGTCCCACAACCAGCTGGGAATCCTGCCGTGAATTTTGTTTTTAGAAAGATCCAGGAAGCGTAGTTGATGTTGAGTTCTTAATATGTCAGGGAACTCACTTATGTTGCAACCAGATAAATACATATACGTGAGGTTGGGAAAGGAAGAGTTGACTGCTAATGTGGTGTTCAATGACAGACTAACACCTGAAAGGCCAAGGTAAAAAAGGTTTTTGAGTTTTGAGAACATGTAAAGTTCTACATTGCCACTTAGTTGGTTATCATTAAGTGCAATTCTTTCTAATGATCGTAGAGTGAATAGACAAGATGGAATAATCCCACTGAAAGAATTACCAAATAAATACAGAATAGTTAAACTTTGAAGCCTACTTAAACAATAAGGAAGCGGACCAGTTAGTTTATTCTGTGAGATATCCAATCGAGAAAGTTGGGTTAGGTTGACAAAAGTATCAGGAATTTCACCGACTAAATTGTTTCCACCAAGATTCAAACTAGTAAGTTCTATAAGGTTACCAAGTGAAGCAGGAATTGACCCAATTAAATTGCAGCCAGTGAGACCCAAAATCCTGATGGGAATGCTCCAGTTAACCTTTGGAAAAACACGAGAAATTAAATTTACATTATAAGACAATACGAGCTTCTGTAGGTTTGGTAAGTGGAAGATATTTTCTGGGAAATTTCCTTGCAATCCACAACCTGCGAGACTCAAAGATGACAAAGAAGAAGTTAGATTTGCGAAGGAGCCAGTTTCTATGGTAGACATGTCTACCAAATCTAGAACAAGTTCCCCTAACTCCGTCAGATTTTCAATGATCCCTTTCCAAACAGGCATTTCGAGTCTCACGTTATAAGAGAGAGAGAGGTCAAGTGAAACGAGCTTAGACAATTGTGAAATTTCGGACGGAA
This sequence comes from Zanthoxylum bungeanum, assembly GCA_019454045.1. Classification (NCBI taxonomy): domain Eukaryota; kingdom Viridiplantae; phylum Streptophyta; class Magnoliopsida; order Sapindales; family Rutaceae; genus Zanthoxylum; species Zanthoxylum bungeanum. The sequence continues at coordinate 8,445 of SKCR01045422.1, read as the reverse complement.
GTAGACCACTGAAGTTGGAGGAGGAGAGATTTAGATGTGTCAACCTAGGAAATTGCCAAAACCGGAGGGTAATGAGAGAGTGATTGAAATCGTTAAAACCAAGGTTAGTGTTTGTAGATAAGGAAGAAGAAGAAAGAGTGTACTATTTGAAGGGATGTTGCCACGAAGCCAGCTGCAGCTAAGGTCGAGCCGATCACATGGCCTGTCACATATCACAAGTGACTCCATCCCATGAGCAGCAATCGGTATCCTCTTTCCAAGACAACATCTTTGGATTAGATTCTTGAAGAATTAAATCAGAAAAAAAAAATACCGAAACATCGAATTGAAGAAGTGTTTCAAAGGAAAAGAGTTGCTTAAACTGGAGCAATGCAGATCTCTGGTCATGAGAACACAGTGTTGCACTACTATGAAAATATGAGAGAAATAACTGGAGGCAGAAAATTTGATAAGCCCAAACTAAACAACCCATGTTTTTTATCATCTGATAAAATCACAAGAACAAGTATAATTATATATAGAAAAAATATGATACATGCACCAAATCTTGGTTACGCGGTAAAGACGACGGGTCCATAACGGCAACAATCCTCAAAGTGAAAGACAAATTTTTCTGTAACCTTTTAGTAAGTAGAGACAAATCTTTTATAAAATTCCAATAGTTCACACACTTCACGTATTCCAATAGTAAGTAGAGACAAACCTTTTAGTAGCTTTTTAGTCAATTCTCTTTAAGGATCGAAGACTTATTCTACTTCTTAATTTTTCCCTTTCTATACGTTTAAAATATAAAGACAGATTTAAAATTTTTCTTTCCGATTCTATACGTTTAATTAATGTAGACTGTGATATAAAATTTTCCACACGTACACTTAACGTTTTCTAATATTCTTCTATCAACAAACCATGATGAAGGAGCTCTGTCCAATTTACATCGATTCAGGTTACTCCCTGAGCAGACTTTGAGAAACAAGGGAGTATTTGCTTTTCAAAATTGAGTTTTAAACGGCTGTTTCTTTTCTTTACTTTTTTTTTTTTTTAATATTTGTTTTATATAAAGAAAATTATAAATATCCATCCGAACAAAGCTCAAATAACTCTTCATTTTTTTAAGGATAGCAGTGGTCCACCCCAAATTATTTAAAATAATATTTTTCATCCAAAATTTAATACAGATTCTTGTTATAGTTTTGCTGCCGTCAAAAGATTGTTTTATAGTGTTGAATCAAAACACAGCAGTTTTACCTACCAAATCCATCATTGGAAAAAAAAAAAGGATATTTTTAGGGAATATGTGTTGACGGTGGATTTTAGTCTCAGGGTAATATGGGAATATCACCTCCGAGGGAATCCTCCTTTAACTGTGAATTTGTTTGGTTATGGGGGACCAAAAGCAAACTTAGCGGAAAACAAGAAAATACGCCAATCAGACAAGGTGATTTAACGTGGTTCGGTGGATTTTTGGGATCCGACCTACGTCCACGGGCAAGAACAGGGTGGTGATCTTTATTACTCAAATACACTTCTCAGGCCTCTCTTTCGCTCTTACAAATTGGAACTTTACAATTCGAATCTTTCACTCTTGTGATGATTTTCAGATCCTCCTTTTACATACGCTCTACCCTCCTATTTATAATAACAGAAATTAGACTCCTTCTCCTACAAGGGTTCCTAGTTGAGTCAACTTTCTTCCGCCACAAGGTTTCCTAATTTCAAACTACCTTTACTTCCCTTGTCCTATTAAGATATCAATTCGTTAATTTTCCGTGAAAGCAGGATAATTTATCACTTTATCCGAGAAAATATGGTGCTCTATCTTCCTGAACACGCCTCGCTATATGGTCAGTATCCATGAGGTCGGTCATGGCAATCTTCTATGCTGAGAGTCTCATTGCCAAACTCTATAATGCTCGGTCATCTGAACTAAAATGGTTGGCCCCACAGGATGTGGTCGGTCTTCACATGATCTGGTCGGTCTTCACATGATCTGGTCGGTCTTCACATGAAGTGGTCGGTTTTCACATGAAGTGGTCGGTCTGACCGTAAAGTCAACCAGAGAAAGGAAATTACTCTTTTGTCTTTGTCATGCTGTTGTGAATATTGTAGTGCTTCAAAACACCATCAACAATATGTTTTAGTTATATTCTAGTAATATTATTATTTCAAATCGTTGTATATTTTGAAGAAAGATTAAAATGTACAACTGCTTGAAATAAAAATATTAGTAGAATACAATAAAAAATATCTCCTAAAATTATTGATATAAAAAAAATTCATCTGAAAATCGTAAATAACAAACCTAACAGTGATCTACGGCCCCCACAGCACCACCAATTTTACCAATTCAGTTGCTAATTTTTAAAAAAACAATGGATTATTTTGGACTTTCGATTAATTACGGATGAAATGTTGAATAATATCAAAGTTATTTGTTATTATCAATGGTTTAAAAATCGAACTAATGATTTAAAAGATTTAATGAGTTATGGTTCGATCAATCGAACTAGTAAAATTGGATGATGTCATAAATAATTTTAAATAATTAAAAATTATAAAATAATTCATCAGTTTTGACTGATTTTTTAACATTTTAATTTTTTATATTTAATTAAATCGATCGATTCCTATTAGATATATTGAACCAGGCAGTCCTTTTTAAAACTTGGTTATTACTAGTTATGACTCAAAAATCAAAGTAGATATAGGATCCAGTCCAACATATTTGGAGGCCCAACGCTGTACCATGATGTTGAATTGTCGATAGACTTGTTCAGACCAATATATACATGTGACTATGTGAGTGCTTGTTTCATAGACTTGGGAAACTCGTTATTGGAAACATCAAAGTTTTCATCTAAAGATAATGTTATGTTTTATATATATACTTCTTCTTTTATTTTTTGAATCATTGAAATCCATTTCGAATTTAAACGGAGTAAGTAATACATCCGACAATCTCAGACTCTTATAAAAAACGCATTTTTTGAATTCAAATCCATGACCTTAAGATCAGATCTTGAGTCTTACATTATCAAACCACATCTCGATAACGTTTTATATATATACACAAAAACAATTATATTCTGATGGTAATTTTAATTTCCATTCACTGATGTGTATGCATTTAGAACGCCTTATTTAGGTCTCTAATTTATATTAATTCAAAAGCATTATCTTAATTGTAATCAAATTTCTATAATTACATTACTCATTGAAGATTCAGCTTAAAATCAATCATGAAAAACTTCACTCGAAACTTGACTTAGATTTTCCTCAAAATTTGTCAAAATCTTTTCTAGTGTTTACTGGTGGTTGCACATTTTAAATTAATACGCGTGTAAGGTTCAAACCTCATAAAGTTCAAACCTCCTGAGACATGATATTAAAAAGGGGTGATTGATTCCAAGAAAATGCCACAGGAGCACAAGCACACTGATTACAGCCCTAAAAATTACAAAGCTAAGAAATTAAACTACTTGTTCATTTGAGTCTTTTTTTATTCTTTTTTTTTCCTGCACCTAAACCTTTTATAGTGGATGGTCCTCCTATCGCCCCAAAACGGTTTCGCCATTTTCAGCTCATGAACCCCCACGTTCCTACACGCCTGTAACTTCTGGCTCATGCGTGCAACTTTTGGATCATGCGTGCAACCGCCGGGTAACTTAATATATCGTGGGGGTTACTACCAGTTTCTGCAATAACCGTCAAATGTAACTCCTCATAATGACCAACGGTATGATACCCTCGCATGTTTGTTCTCTTTACTTGTTGGTAATTTTTCTTTCGTTCTTTGTGATTCTTTCGGATCGTCCTGAATTGAGTCTTTCTTGGCCGAATCATTATTCTTTCTTCGTCCCAAACAACGCCATGCCTTTTTTTCCTTTGAGTATTTTTCTGTTAACAATTGCCCCCAAATAGCCCTTGATCGATTTGAGAGATGAGATTGAGGCAGTATTTTTCGGACGAGTGTTTGGGGTTGGATTTGTGCCACTGGTTGTCTTTCTGGTTCGGTCTACTGACTTCTCGCACTCGTTTATCACCGTCATTTGCGCGTTTCGAGGCCTGTTACTTACATTTTCCCATGTAAATCCATCACTTTGTTAATAAATATGTGACCTTTCCCATTACGTCTTATCGAAAACCATCATTGCGCCAATTAATGTGCCACTTTTCGCGTCACGTCCATGTCACATCGCGTATGGCGTCGCCTCTCCATTTTCCTGCTCTTTTTACTTCCCTCGAATTAGTTCGCTCCATCTGCCCTGGTTACGATCCATTTTATTTTGGATTTTTCGTATAACACGAGATACGGGGACCGACCCGAGTCTTCTCCTAATGTCCACACGGCTGGATTTCCGGCTTCGTATAACTCTTTAAGAAGCCGACTTTGTGTTGTCCCCCTTCTCCGTGCTTCGACACTCACATCTATTTCTTCTTCTCCATATGTCAGCTTTGGTCCAAAACTTCCATGTTTTCCGTGGTAAACATTGCAAACCCCGTCTCCTCCCCGTCGTAGACATCTTCATTCCTTCCAGAGGTCCCATTATTGTCCCGTTTGAACTTTTCAGACAACAAGTAATGATTAGCCACAACCGGTGGCATACTGCCAAACTGAATAACAATGGGCGGTTCTTCATCGTCTGTCTCATCCCGCTTCTTTCGTCAATCGAACTCGGTTCGGTCTTTACAATCCGAACTGATTCTCTCTTCGCCACCACCATCTTTGGTATCCACAACTAATCTTATTTTCATAGGGGTGTCAGTTGGGTTGACATGGCCTCGCTTTTCATGGTTAGTGGGAGCTTTCACCTCACATCGTTGGCGCATCATTCGGCCATAATTCCTTTGATATCATCTCAACTGCGTCTTTGTCATTTCATCCATAGAAGCATAGTTCCTCCCCTGTTGGTTATACGAATGCCAAACATTGGGCCGATGAAACCTCGGCCTAAAAATCCTGATGTTCTGGATGAAGTTCGAGTGTACTCCATAGAACCTTGGTGCGAAGGTTTTCGGCTGCCATGCTACTAGCTCCCTTTTCGATGTCCCATATTCATAAGTTTCTTCTGGTTCTTTCATCAATTCAATACTATTCAGACAGCGAATACACAATTTTTGTGGAACATTTCCTTCTTGGTGTAGCTCTATCATCTCAAGAGCACTAGGGCGTTGGTCGTTCTAATCTTCATCTAAAACCAGCTTAAACTTTGGCAAATTCATCTTAGTCAGGTCAGAATAAATCATGTTCAATTCCAACTGTTTAGGGAACGAATTATCGTCTACAACCATCTTGTTTTTTTTTTCGAACGTTTTTTCGTCCAGATTCTATGACGACCTGTAACACATTCAGAAACACAAGGCAACTGTTAGTTGAATGCGACCATGCATTATGCCACTTATAATATTTATTACCGCTAACTTGCTCAGGGCTTGGAAATTTGTGGCGGTCTCTTAATTTAATTTGTTTATCTTTATATAATTGATCAAATATGACATCAATTTTAGTGACGTCAAAGGAAAAAATCCTACTTTTTTTTTATCATTTTCTATCTCTGGGCGTGGCTCAGCCCACGTCTTACAGACATATGACTTTCCCTTAATCAATTCGGTCAGGCATAGGTCGGCCGATTCAACATTCATTTATCTTATCTCATAGTGTGCATTCCTATAATAAGTTCCCTTACTAGCATTTTTCATTTGTTATTCTTCCCTTAACAATCGTTCATATCTTACTACGCTAGTGGTATGTTTGAGGAGGTCACAGAACTCTCGATCTTGGATTTTTTTTCTTAATTTAAAGTTAAGACAACTTTGAGCAATTTTTACAAATTCCATTTCAGGCAAAGGTATATAGAATCAGCCTCGGGCCGCTTTAAATCTTTGCAAAAAAATGGTTCAGTCCACTCACCTGACAACTGTCTCAAATTTGCCAAATCGGCTACGATCACTTCAGAATCGGTTTTATAGAACTGTGCATGGAATAATTGTTCCATTTGATGCCAGTTCTCCACCGAATTGGGTGGTAGGCTGATATACCAAGAAAAAGCTATTCCTGATAACGAGCCATGGAATAATCTCAGTTTATGAAAATCATTCGTCTCTCCACACTGAAGAGTAAATCGCCTTATATGTTCTATAGTGGAAACTTCCAAAGATCATGTGAACAGAGAGAAATCTGGTATTTTGTAATTCCTGGGCCACGGATACGCTAAATCAATCCAATTCGGATACAGTTTCTGATATCTCAGCCGAACTGGCCTCACCCCTAAACCGAATTGATTTCAGAGAATCTCAGTCATTTGTTCTCTTAACATATCGTTGCCATTGAATGGAACCCATACAGGCGGTGGTTGTGGCCCTCTTATAAATGAGACATGGTCTTGACCCTGTCATTGTAAACCTTGGGAAACACTATTTCATGCTGTATCACGTTTGACCCTAGGTGTGGGCCTAAACCAACAAGATTTACTTTTCATCGGGGCATTATTGGAGGAGCAACCCCTTGTGCAGGAGGGACATTGCTTGGTCCAGCCTTATGATTGCTTAACGTAGGAGGAGGTGTGATCCCTGATGGGATTTTCCCCCATTTTGCATCGAGCCATTAACTCATTTAATGAAATCATGTGTTTGACCATGATTTCATACTCCGAATTACTAGTCGAAATGAACTTATTTATAACATGAGTATTTTGAAGTCTAACATGTTTAACCACGTCCTTGGTGAATTCACCGAATAAGGTGCACATCACGTTAGATTGAACTCTCTCATAGTGTCGTAACGACTTGTTTATGCTAAATCCTCAAAATGGCCACTAACGTGAAAGTACTTGAACCAGTCCGAGCATTCTTTTTCGGAGGCATCTTCACTTCTTGCACCAAATCCTCCCACTGTGATTGCAAAAAACTGTTTGCACAATTTAAGTTAATACGCGTGTAAGGTTTAAACCTCCTGAGACACAGTCCGAGAAATGAGTGATTGATTCCAAGAAAATGCCTCCAAGGGGCACAATCACACTGATTAGAGACTTAAAGATTACAAAGCTAAGAAATTAAACTACTTACATATTTTGAGTCTTTTTTCATTCTTCTCTCTTTTTTTTTCCTACACTTGAGCCTTTTATAATGCATGGTCTCGCTAATCGCCCAAAACGGTTTCGCATCTTCAGCTTATGCCCCACATTTCCTGCTCGTGTGTAATTGCTGGCTCATGCGTGCAACCGCTGGGTAACTTACTTGATCGTGGGGATTACTGCCAGTTTGGACAATAACCGTCAAATGTAACTCTCATAACTGACCAACCGCATGATACCCTCGCATGTTTGTTCTCTTTACTTGTTGGCAATTTTTCTTTCGTTCTTCGTGATTCTTTCGCATCGTCCTAAATTGAGTCTTTCTGGGCCGAATCATTCTTCCTTCTTCGTCCCAAACAACGCCATGCCTTTTCGTCATTTGAGTCTTTTTCTGTTAACAACTCCCAAATAGAATCTATTACTTCATTCATTTTGAATTTTACTAGAGACATTTTTTTTAAAAAAATGTAAAATATGTCATAAAATCTTGTTCTTTAGTTTAATTAATTTTGGTTACCAAAAATGAGAGAGACAAGATGGAAATAAGAAACCTCCATATTGAACACTAATACTTGCCTCCTATTAATATCTGAACTCGAAATACAATACATGCAAAGGGCATTCACGGTTGCGCCTAGTGAGCATGTAAATTTCAAATTATTTAGTAAGATTCAAGGTTAAGGAGAGTTTGAATAAAACACTTATTCTAATATCCAAAGAGAAAAAAAGAAGAAAATTTTGTTTGCTATTCAACCCTGTTGTTATCTAGTGGTAACTGCACCTCACTTACATTACTTACAAATCTCAATCTAAATTATCTTAATCTGAGTTATGGGTTTTCCCAAAAGAACTAAACAACAAAACTCACATGAATCATACACAACCAGCCTTTGTAAGTTCCCATGCTTCTCGTCCCAGGACCCCACCATTTGCAACTCTCCACGTGTCCGTCACTGATGGGTCGGTAGACCACACATGCCCTTCATAATTCCGATTCCTTTTTTTGAGTTTTGACTCCCTTCGGTGTCGGCCTATACCCTACATTAAAACGAACCGGATTTGGGCTACTCGTCCCAACATTTAGTCAAAACCCGGTTCAACCGGTCAATCATTTTTGTGCATTGGAATCCGAACTTCCTCCAGTCATGTTCCTCCACGTGGTGAAACCCCATTGGAGATATCTCTGGAATCCAATGACACATTTTCGTTATAAAATGACAACTCTGGTTTTCCTTCCTTCATTGCACCCTCCCCAGCTCTTAAACTCCCCAGCAACCAAATGGCGCGAAGCATACATTATCTCCAGGGAAATGTTCATCTGCTTCGCGTTTTTCTCTTCCTGTGCTTGCTTTTCCCTCTTCGCCCAATCAGCGCC
>SKCR01045421.1:0-47009 GCA_019454045.1 Zanthoxylum bungeanum | reverse complement strand
TTCCAACGCATTGTGTATAACCCCGGCAATTGGGTGTGGCTTTATATGCAAGAGGAAAATATCGAAGTTGCAACCAAGAGGAGATGGTCCATTTCAAGTCTTGGAGCGGATCAACGACAATACTTACAAGCTTGATCTTCCTGGTGAGTTTGGCATTCCTGCAATGTTTCTGACTTATTTTATTTTTAATGTAGGTTCAGTGTGGGGACACAGAAACTGGGCGACGCATGCTGTCCCAGGCTCGCGGCCCGGTTGGGAGTACGGAGTAGCCCGCGGGGGACTAAACCGGAGAATAATGGAGTCGCCACCCGGTGTGAACCGGGACAAAGATTTAAGGCCGTACTCACCCCTCGCAAGGGAAGACCTCACACCGTTGGGTTCGGAATGGTCCCTTACTTATGCCACTTGTAATGATATGATTTGTGCAATAATTTAATCGAGTCTAGCAACATATTTCCAAGGACAATTTTACTCAATGCATAAAATAAACCATTATAACGACAATATCATACAATAATCTCATGACATACCTCAATTATATAATGCGGAAAATAAAGAACAACCTAAACATAATGCAAATTCCAAACGCAAAATAAATGACTAATCATGCTTGAAAATGAACAATTAAATAGGCTAAATCATGCTTGAATACCATCTCATGAACACATCAAAACAGATAAACGCAGGGATACAAATAATATGATTGATTACATGATATAAGAGAAATCACCTAAGAAACAATTATACATGACATGTGATGAAAGGGACTCAGTTCAGTGTATTCGCGTTCGTGTAGCGTTCGTAAACGCGTTCGAACGGTAAACAAAAGGTTCGCGTTCGTATAGCTTTTGAGAACGCGTTCGAACAGGACCAGACCGGATGAAACAAATGCATGCGCGTTCGAGTAGCGTTCGTAAACACGTTCGAATGGTAAACAGAAGGTTCGCGTTCGTATAGCGTTCGATAATGCGTTCGAACGGGACCAGACAAAAAACATGCGTTCGTGCGGCGTTCTGAAACGCGTTCGAATGGGGTTACAGCAGTGACCTCCAAAATGCTGTAAACAACATGACACATACATGAACGGATGAATAGATGACACATAATAAATAATAACGGGCTGAAAGGCACGACAAAGCATCGTGGTAAAGGATTTTAACCCCTCGAAATAGAGGACCTTTAATCCGACTTACTAAGCCCATGCGCAATGCAACATGATGCATGATTATGCAAGAAGATGACATACGAAGAAAAGCGAATAACGAAATGAAAGGCGCGGCGAAGTATCGTGGTAAAGGTTCTTTAACCCCTCGAAATGGAGGACCTTTAATCCAACTTACTAAGCCCATGCGCATCACATCATAGTGCATATAAAAACAAAGATAACAATATCGGACTTCGTATACCCGATTGAACATATCTCACATTCAACCGAATATACATCATCTGGCGCGGCAAAGCATCGTGGTAAAGGATTTAACCTCTCAAAATCCATGCGCAAACAACACAATACATATATAAAAAGTAAAGACAATGATATCGGACTTCGTGTATCCGATTGAACATATCTCACATCCAATCGAATATACATTATCCGGCGCGGAAAAACATCGTGGTAAAGGATTTTAACCTCTCAAAATATAGGACCTTTAATCGCACTTACTAAGCCCATGCACTTTATCTCATCATAATGCATATAAAAATAAAGATAACAATATCAGACTTCGTATACCCGATTGAACATATCTCATATCCAATCGAATATACATTATCCGGCGTGGCAAAGCATCGTGGTAAAGGATTTTAACCTCTCAAAATAGAGGACCTTTAATCGCACTTACTAAGCCCATGCGCTTTATCTCATCATTACATAAACAAAACATGCGGAAATCAAGAGCGAATAATAAACAAATCAAAACAACATAAAACGAAATATGCGCCGTTTACTCAAGTGGTATGTGGAGTTGTATCCCGAGTACAGATCATACTACCGTCCATTCGGATAACTGCAACCGACAACGGGGGCTCACGGCCCTGGGACACATCCTGATAAAGCTGCCAAAATGGGCCTCGACCCTGGGACGCATCCCAAAAACTGCTGATGATATGGGTTTACAACCCTGGGACGCATCCCCAAAATGCTGATAAAATATGGGCCTCAACCCTGGGACGCATCCCCAAAACTGTTGATACTGATGGTGACATGATCCAGGCCGACAACAAAGCAAAAGACCCATTACAAGTACCAGAAGGGCCAATTACGAGGCAGTGGACCAAAAGACTCAGAGACGCATGTGGGCTTCGATGGAAAGGGCCAAAAGCCATTTCACCTGGCCCAAATCAGTTTAGAATAAAGCTTCCTAGGCATTTGAAGACTTAAAGACTTGGTATTTTTGTAATTTCGTATTTAGGGGCATTGTTGTCTTTATGCCTTTAGGGTTTCTTTTGTATCACTATTTAAGCTTTCTTTCTTTTTCATTTTGGGACAATCAACGAAATTTATAAAACTCAAAAGCTTAAAGCTTTGGCTATGGCCGAATTCTTGTAAGGGAGGGATTCCCCTTTTCAAGTTTGAATCGACTTATCTAAGTTTTGGCAAACTTAGTGGCGTCTCCATTGCTAGCAAAACACTACAAGGATTCATCTTAAAGGTTCTCAAGAGAAAGTTCTTTGTGGGTCTTCTTCGTGGCCTTGGAAGGGTTTTGTTTCCACAAAATCAAATTCGCGGTTCTTGGGGTTCTGTCCGTTGCTTGGATTTCGAATCCAAGTGGGTTTCTTGTCATTTGGTATCTAGAGCTCAGGGTTCCAAGGTCTGATATTTCCTATCTTTTCTTTTGTTTGATTCTGTTTTTATTTTCGTTCTTGTTATTTTCGTTTCAGTTCTTGTTGGATCTTGTTTCTGTTTTCATTTTGTTTATTTTTGGATCTGATTTTGTTGTGTTTTGCATATCAGTTCATCTTTTATCATTTTCCAGTTTTGGGTTTTTGTTCTGTTCTTCATATCAGTTTGTCATATACTTTCTGTTCGTTAGCATATGTTGAAGGAATAAGCATGTTCTTTGGCGGCTGTGTGATTTGTTTCTAAAACCCTAGAGAAGTTTGAAATCTGACTCTGAATTCAGACCCTGAAATCAGTCTATGAAATCAGACTCTAAAAACTTAGCCTTTGAAATCTGACTCTGAAATTAGACCCTGAAACTTAGACTCTGAAATCAGACCCTGAAGATTAGCCTCTGAACATCAGACTCTGAAATCAGACCCTGAAAAGTAACCTCTGAAATCAGACCCTGACCAGTAGCCTCTGAAGTCAGACACTGAATAGTAACCTCTGAAATCAGACCCTCAAAATTAACCTCTGAAATCAGACACTGACTAGTAGCCTCTGAAATCAGACTCTGACCAAAAACCTCTGAAATCAGCCTCTGAAATCAGAACCTAAATCAGCCTCTGAAATCAGAACCTAAATCAACCTCTGAAATCAGAACCACATTATCATCATATGACGTTATCCAAAAAAAAAAAGGACTTGAGTGATAGTGATCACTTGAGCAGAAAAAAAAACATTTGAATTGAGGACGAACTCAAGAGTGGTAAAAGGCAGTGATTGTGAGCACAGTATCGGGTAAAAGCCAATAGAGTGCAAACACGAGTGGAGTGATATCATTCGAGTGTAAACACGTGAGATTGTGAGGATTTACATATTTGCTTTACTTTCTTGTTATTTCTAATCTGTATGTTTAGTGTTGAGATGGTAGGTCTAACCACTGATGAAAAGCTTGAGGCTTTGGATAGGAAATTTACAGATATGATGGAGAACATGAATACTGCTTTGGAGAGATTGACCAAGAGTGTAGAGAGTATTCAAACTGGTAGCGGTCCCAGAGCACCACCACCCCAGCATATACCACCACCTCAGAATGTACCACCACCTCATAATGTGCCACCTCGACATGTACCACCACAGTATGTACCACCAGATGAAGAAGAAGCTGAAAGTGAGTTTGATGATTCTGATGGTCTTGATGATGTGGAGGAGAGATTTCAGCCTGGGCATGATAGGAGGCCTAATAGGAGGTTTGATAGGAGGAATGATATGAGGGATAGGCGATTTGATGATAGAGGTGCATTTGATGCCAGAAGAGGGGATTATGATAGGAGGGGATATGGTAGACGAGGAGATGTTGATGGTGATCTAGGTAGCATCAAGATCAAGATACCAACATTTCACGGCAAGAATGACCCTGAACTTATTTAGAATGGGAAAGGAAAATAGAATTGGTTTTCAACTGTCATCACTACTCAGACGAGAAGAAGATCAATCTAGCAGCGATTGAGTTTACCGATTATGCTATGATTTGGTGGGATCAGCTTGTCACTACTCGGAGGAGAAATTATGAGAGGCCGGTTCAGACATGGGCAGAACTTAGAGGTCTTATGAGAAAAAAGATTTATACACAGCCATTAATATAGGGAATTGTATCAGAAACTACAACATCTGTATCAGGGGACCAAAAGTGTTGAGGACTATTACACAGAGATGGAAGTTTCCATGATCAGGGCAAATGTAGTTGAGGATGCAGAAGTTACTATGGCACGATTTCTAGGGGGCTTGAATAGAGAGATTGCAAACATGGTGGAGTTGCATCACTCTGTTGATTTGGAGGATATGCTTCACATGGCTATCAAGGTAGAAAGGCAACTCAAGAAAAGCTCAACATCCAGATTTGGTACTCAGGCTACTTCTGCATGGAAGGGAAAATGGGTTCCGAATGAGAAGCGAGATGGAGGTTTTGACAAGCCTAGAGGCGAGTTCAGTGGAGGCTTTAATAAGCCTAGGGTCGACCCTAGTGCCAAGGGTAAAGAGGATGCAGAACCGAGCAAAACTAGACCAAAATCTGAGGGTGCAGCTGCTAGAACTAAGGATGTCAAGTGTTTCAAGTGTTTGGGCATGGGACATTATGCTTCACAATGTTCCAATAGGCGTACCTTAGTGATTGATAAGAAGAGTGGAGAGGTGTACTCTACCGATAGTGAGGTCGAGGAGGAGATGCCATAGTTGGAGGATGCTAGTGACCATGAGGGAGCTGCATACCCGCTGAATAACTTATCCTTAGTTGTCAAGCGTGCTTTGAGTGCACATGTTGTTGATGATGAGAGTGTGCAGCAGAGGGAGAACATATTCCATACTAGGTGCCGTGTGAATGGCAAGGGATGTAGTATGATCATAGATGGGGGCAGTTGTACTAATGTTGCTAGCACAGCTTTGATTGAGTGATTGGGGTTGAGTTGCTTGAGACACCCGAAGCCTTACAAGTTGCAGTGGTTAAATGATTGTGGGGAAATAAGTGTGACAAAGCAGGTATTGTTGAGCTTTACCATTGGGCCATACATAAATGATGTCCTATGTGATGTGATACCGATGCATGTAGGACATATTCTTTTGGGCAGGCCGTGGCAGTTTGATAAGAAGGTTATTCATGATGGGTTCAAGAACAAATACTCTTTCCAGCATAAGGGAAAACCCATTACATTATACCCACTTACACCTGCACAAGTCCATGAAGATCAGGTTAAGTTGCAACTTGAGCGTGACAAAGAGAGAGTGAAGGGGGAAACACCACCTTGGGTGAGACTAGTGAGAGTGGTGTATATGGCGAGAAAAATAAGGCCAAGGCCGTGGGAATTCCCAAGGGGAGTGTGAGTGAACGTGAGGGGGAAATAAAAAGGAGAGTTAAAAAGAGTTTCTACATGGGTGAAGGTGAAGCGAGGAAAGCATTCAAGGCTAGCAAGCTCATGCTATTGTTAGTCTATAAGGAGCCTCATATTTATTTTACTAACTCTGACCTTTTGCTTCCTGTGTCTATTTCATCTCTTTTGCAGGATTACAGTGACGTACTGACAGAGGACATACCTAGTGGGCTTCCACCCATTAGAGGTATTGAGCACCAGATAGACTTCATACCTGGAGCAGTCATTCCTAACAGACCGGCTTATAGGAGCAATCCCGAGGAGACAGCTACAAAGGCAAGTACGGGAGTTGATGGACAATGGGTATGTAAGGGAAAGCATGAGTCCTTGTGCAGTACCAGTGCTTCTAGTTCCTAAGAAATATGGGACGTGGCGTATGTGCGTTGACTGCCGAGCTATCAACAATATTACGGTAAAGTATCGTCACCCCATTCCTAGACTAGATGACATGTTGGATGAATTGCATGGTTCCAAAAATTTTAGTAAGATTGATTTAAAGAGTGGATACCATCAAATTCGCATGAGAGAGAGAGATGAGTGGAAAATTGCATTTAAGACTAAGTATGGCTTGTATGAATGGTTAGTTATGCCATTTGGTCTTTCAAACTCACCTAGCACATTTATGAGATTGATGAATCATGTTATGCATGCATTTTTAGGTAAGTTTGTTGTGGTTTATTTTGATGACATCTTAGTTTACAGTAAAACAGTAGATGAGCATGTTATGCATTTAAAGCATGTTCTTGATGTGTTAAGGCAAGAAAAACTGTATGCTAACTTTGATAAGTGCACTTTTTGTATGGATAGAATTGTTTTTCTTGGATTTTTTATGAGTGCAAATGGCATCGAGGTAGATTTAGAAAAGGTGAAGGCAATTCAGGATTGGCCAACACCAACAACAGTGACAGAAGTCAGAAGCTTCCATGGATTAGCAAGCTTCTACCGTAGATTTGTTAAAGACTTCAGTAGTATTGCAGCACCATTGACTGAAGTAGTGAAGAAGACTGTTGGCTTCAAATGGGGTGAAGAGCAAGAGCGTGCATTCAAGGATCTGAAAATGAAGTTATGCAGTGCACCAGTCTTGGCACTACCCAACTTTGAGAAGACATTTGAGATTGAGTGTGACGCATCCGGGATCTTATGCAAGAAAAGCGACCAATAGCTTACTTTAGTGAGAAGCTAAATGGAGCAGTTTAGAGGTACCCCTCATATAACAAGGAGTTGTATGCGCTAGTGTGAGCCCTTGAGACTTGGCAGTATTATTTGTGGCCTCGATAGTTTGTGATCCATACAGATCATGAATCATTGAAGCATCTGAAGGGCCAAGATAAGCTGAACAAACGACACGCAAAATGGTTAGAGTTTGTTGAGACATTTCCATATGTAATCCGCTACAAACAAGGTAAGGAAAACATTGTCACCGATGCACTATCGCGAAGGTATGCTTTACTTACTTCATTGAGTGCAAGAATGCTTGGGTTTGAATTTATTAAAGAACTTTATGCTAGTGATATTGACTTTAGTACTATCTATGCTGCATGTGAAAAGTCTGCTTTTAGTAAATTCTACCAACATGATGGGTTTCTGTTTAGGGAGAATAGATTATGCATTCCTGTTTGTAGTATGCGTGAGTTGTTAGTGAGGGAAGCACATGGGGGAGGTTTAATGGGGCACTTTGGCATTGCCAAAACCTTAGGGGTATTGAGTGAACATTTTTATTGGCCTAAAATGCAGAAGATATCTCACGTTTGTGTGATAAATGCTTAACTTGTAAACAGGTTAAATCTAAGGTTATGCCTCATGGGTTGTATACACCATTGCCTATACCTAGTGAGCCATGGGTAGATGTATCGATGGACTTTATCTTGGGTTTACCTAGGACTAAGAAGGGTAGAGATTCCATCTTTGTAGTGGTTGATAGGTTCAGTAAGATGGCACACTTTATAGCATGTCATAAAACTGATGATGCCACTAACATTGCTGACTTGTTATTTAGAGAAGTAGTACGACTCCATGGGATTCCACGGAGTATAGTTTCAGATCGTGATGTCAAATTCCTTAGTCACTTTTGGAAAGTTTTATGGGGTAAGTTGGGAACTAAACTTTTGTATTCTACTACTTGCCACCCCCAAACTGATGGCCAGACCGAGGTTGTTAATAGGACTTTGACGAAGTTATTGCGTACTATTATCAATAAGAACTTAAAACTTGGGAGGATTGTTTGCCTTTTGTTGAATTTGCATATAATCGTAGTATTCATTCCCCTACATCTTACTCACCATTTGAAATTGTTTATGGTTTTCAGCCACTAACTCCATTAGATTTGTTACCTTTGCCTGTTGATGAGCATGCGGGGCTAGATGGAAAAAGGAAAGCCGATTTGGTGAAGCATATACATGAGAAAGCAAGAGAGCAAATACAACGGAAGAATGAGCAATATGCTTCTCATGCTAATAAGGGAAGAAAGCGTGTGGTATTTCAGCCTGGAGATTGGGTTTGGGTACACATGCGCAAGGAGAGATTTCCTGAACAATGTAAATCTAAGCTACAACCGAGAGGGGATGGTCCATTTCGAGTCTTGGAACGGATTAATGACAATGCATACAAGTTGGATTTACAAGGTAAGTATAATGTGTCTGCTACATTTAATGTTTCTGACTTAACTCCTTTTGATGCAGGTTCAGATTCGAGGTCGAATCCTTTTCAAGAGGGAGGGGATGACATGATCTAGGCCGACAATAAAGCAAAAGACCCATTACAAGTACCAGAATGGCCAATTACGAGGCAGAGGACCAAAAGACTCAGAGAAGCAATGGCGGGATTATGACAAGAAACCCACTTGGATTCGAAATCCAAGCAAACCCCAAGCAACGGACAGAACCCCAAGAACCGCGAATATGATTTTATAGGAACAAAACCTTTCCAAGGCCACAAAGAAGACCCACAAAGAACTTGCCCTTGAGAACCTTTAAGATGAATCCTTGTAGTGTTTTGCTAGCAATGGAGACGCCACTAAGTTTGCCAAAACTTAAATAAGTCGATTCAAACTTGAAAAGGGGAATCCCTCCCTTACAATAATTCGGCCATAGCCAAAGCTTTAAGCTTTTTGAGTTTACAAATTCGTTGGTTGCCTCAAAAGAAGAAGAAAGAAAGCTTAAATATTGTTACAACAAGAAACCCTAAAGGCATAAAGACAATAATGCCCCTAAAAACGAAATTACACAAATATCAAGTCTTTAAGTCTTTAAATGCCTAGAAAGCTTTATTCTAAACTGATTTGGGCCAAGTGAAATGGCTTTGGGCCCTTTCCATCGAAGCCCACATGCGCCCTTATTTGTTTGTTGCAGCCGGCCATAAAACTCTGAACTAATCCCGTCATTGCTTCTCTGAGTCTTTTGGTCCTCTGCCTCGTAATTGGCCCTTCTGGTACTTGTAATGCGTCATTTGGTTTGTTGTCTGCCTGGATCATGTCATCCCCTCCCTCTTGAAAAGGATTCGACCTCGAATCTGTACCTGCATCAAAAGGAGTTAAGTCAGAAACATTAAATGTAGCAGACACATTATACTTACCTTGTAAATCCAGCTTGTATACATTGTCATTAATCCGTTCCAAAACTTGAAATGGACCATCCCCTCTCGGTTGTAGCTTAGATTTACGTTGTTCAGGAAATCTCTCCTTGCGCATGTGTACCCAAACCCAATCTCCAGGCTGAAATACCACACGCTTTCTTCCCTTATTAGCATGAGAAGCATATTGCTCATATAACAAAGAACAAACACACCAAAAACAGATCTAGAAATAAACAAAACAAAAAAAACAGAAACAAGATCCAACAAGAACTGAAACGAAAATAACAAAGAACAAGAGAAAACAGAATCAAACAAAAGGAAAGATAGAAAAATCAGACCTTGGAACCCTGAGCTCTAGATACCAAATGACAAGAAACCCACTTGGATTCGAAATCCAAGCAAACCCCAAGCAACGGACAGAACCCCAAGAACCGCGAATATGATTTTGTAGGAACAAAACCTTTCCAAGGCCACAAAGAACTTGCCCTTGAGAACCTTTAAGATGAATCCTTGTAGTGTTTTGCTAGCAATGGAGACGCCACTAAGTTTGCCAAAACTTAGATAAGTCGATTCAAACTTGAAAAGGGGAATCCCTCCCTTACAATAATTCGGCCATAGCCAAAGCTTTAAGCTTTTTGAGTTTACAAATTCGTTAGTTGCCTCAAAAGAAGAAGAAAGAAAGCTTAAATATTGTTACAACAAGAAACCCTAAAGGCATAAAGACAATAATGCCCCTAAAAACGAAATTACAAAAATATCAAGTCTTTAAGTCTTTAAATGCCTAGAAAGCTTTATTCTAAACTGATTTGGGCCAAGTGAAATGGCTTTGGGCCCTTTCCATCGAAGCCCACATGCGCCCTTATTTGTTTGTTGTAGCCGGCCATAAAACTCTGAACTAATCCCGCCATTGCTTCTCTGAGTCTTTTGGTCCTCTGCCTCGTAATTGGCCCTTCTGGTACTTGTAATGCGTCATTTGGTTTGTTGTCTGCCTGGATCATGTCAGATTAGTTCAGAGTTTTATGGCCGACTGCAACAAACAAATAGAGACGCATGTGGGCTTCGATGGAAAGGGCCCAAAGCCATTTCACTTGGCCCAAATCAGTTTAGAATAAAGCTTCCTAGGCATTTGAAGACTTAAAGACTTGGTATTTTTGTAATTTCGTATTTAGGGGCATTGTTGTCTTTATGCCTTTAGGGTTTCTTTTGTATCACTATTTAAGCTTTCTTTCTTTTTCATTTTGGGACAATCAACGAAATTTATAAAACTCAAAAGCTTAAATCTTTGGTTATGGCCGAATTCTTGTAAGGGAGGGATTCCACTTTTCAAGTTTGAATCGACTTAGCTAAGTTTTGGCAAACTTAGTGGCGTCTCCATTGCTAGCAAAACACTACAAGGATTCATCTTAAAGGTTCTCAAGGGCAAGTTCTTTATGGGTCTTCTTCGTGGCCTTGGAAGGGTTTTGTTTCCACAAAATCAAATTCGCGGTTCTTGGGGTTTGCTTGGATTTCGAATCCAAGTGGGTTTCTTGTCAGATGGAGTGGGTACAACCCTGGGACGCATCCTCAAAACTGCTGATACTGATGAAGTGGGTTACAACCCTGGGACGCATCCCCAAAACTACTGATAATATGGGCCTCAACCTTGGGACGCATCCCCAAAACTGCTGATACTGAAGACGTGGGTACAACCCTGGGACGCATCCCCAAAACTACTGATATGATGTGGGCCTCGACCCTGGGATGCATCCCCAAAACTGTTGATACTGAAGAAGTGGGTACAACCCTAGGACGCATCCCCAAAACTACTGATACTGATGAAGTGGGTTACAACCCTGGGACGTATCTCCAAACTGCTACTGATGTTGATGTGGGTCTCGACCCTGGGACTCATCCCTAAAACGGATATCGATGATGACGTGGGTCTCGACCTTGGGACTCATCCCCAAAACTTATATTGATGCTGTTGCGGGCCTCAACTCTGGGACTCATCCCCAAAACTGATATTGATGCTGTTGCGGGCCTCAACCTTGGGACTCATCCCCAAAACTGATACTGATGATGACGTAGGCCTCGGCCCTGAGACTCATCCCTGAAACTGATGCTGATGTGGGCCTCGACCCTGGGACTCATCCCCGAAAACTGATACTGATGTAGATGTGGGCCTCGCCCCAAACCGGTACTGATATGGGCCTCGCCCGCAGACTGATACGGATGTGGGCCTCGCCCGCAGACTGATACTGATGTGGGCCTCGCCCGCATACTGATACTGATGTGATGCGGGCCTCGTCCCCAGAGTGTCATACCAAGTAGGACTGATTCTGATAAGGATGTGGGCCCCGCCCCCAGAGTGCCATACCCGGCCAGACTGATACTGATAACGATATGGGCCTCGCCCCCAAACTGTTACTGATATGGGCCTCGCCCCCAAAACTGATACTGATATGGGCCTAGCCCCATACTGATACTGATATGGGCCTCGCCCCCATGCTGATACTGAAATGGGCCTCGCCCCCAGAGTGCCATACTCGACCAGACTAATAATGATAATGTGGGCTTCGCCCCAAGAGTTCCATACCTGGAAAGACTGATGCTGATGCTAATGTGTCATTTCAACATATTAAATTGCCTCTCATGAGATAATCCTGATAGCTAGACATATTTTCATCCTCAACGAATGCTATCGCATCGAAACCTGAGAACCTTCAAAGTACTTGATACACTCAACTCCGATCCTCTGAATAGGTGATCTAAACTAGACTCCTAGTGTGTGTGTGCCAAGGCTCTTTCACAGCTTATTCCTTAAGTGAGCCAACTCGATTATTTCGTTTCAGAGAATCGGATCGGTGGGTCTAACCAATCTAGATGTCTCGATCACACTCTGTGATTACTTCATCATACTCAACATGATATGGTCTTCTTCTTTTTTTCTTTCGTCTCTTTCTTTTCATTCTTTCCTTTCTCTTTTCTTTTTTTTCTTTTTTTTTTTAACATACCTACCCTTTAAGGTAGCATTTCTCCTCATGGTGGTCCTAATACTCGCCCATGGGTAGCTTCACACTTATCGGTTATAGGCGGTCTATTTTTCTTTTTCTTTTCAGATACTTTCTTTGTTCCCAACCATATCATATATCGTAGCATAAGTAAACCAGGGTGGACATACAGGCAAACGGTCATTCACCGATCCATCATCCCTTCGGCTAGTCATCTTGCCAACCACTCAGGTTTCCACTGTTGAGATCCCGTAATCAAGTGCTCGCGAGTCCAGCTGAGATCAATCCATTCAGAGTACCGGACGAGAGCACGTCTCGCACTTATCGTTTCTAAGGCTTCTCCCTACAACGTCATCACCGGACATATGTCTAACTATCAAAGATTTCTCTCTCTCATTTTTTCTCACTCATTCCACAGAATTATTCCGTCATCTTCTGATAATGTGGGCTTCGCCCCTTGAGATCCATTCCCGAAACTCAAACTCATATGGGCCTCAGCCCTGGGACTCCTCCCCAAAACTAGCACCAATGTGGGCCTCAACCCTCAGATTACTACCCGCATCTCTCACCAACATGGGCCTCAGCCCTAGGATTATTACCCAAATCTGATATTGTGCTTTCGCTGTTTCTGAATGGCTTGTCTTTGCCGCTTTCTCTTTTCTTCTTCAAAACCTGTGAACACAAAACAAAACAAACACAAAAGGAATGCAAAATGGGTTACGTGTATGCATGCATGCATGTGTTTCTTATCCCGTCGGGTTAGGTCTTCCGCCAATTCCCTTGGTGACTGCTCGGTCTTTTCTTCCTCAAGTAAAGTACTATTTCAATATGTCCACGTCGATCGGCTCGATGAACTCATTCTCCTCTAAATCTGACAGTCTCACTGTCCCGTTTCCCATTGCTGAATGGGTATCCTGTCTTTTCTGCTTGCTTCTTCCAAAAATTCACCGGGTTCGAAATATCGCTGAGTATCATATTACCAAGGTTGAATAATTTTTTCAAATATACTCATGTTGCAGAGACTCATGCAAATTAACGAAATTAACATCCTTATTATCATTAAGAAAAGGTTCGAACAAATAGACAAAATCAATGTCTCTATTAATAAATGCTGGATCACAACTGAATAAGATCTGGTGAAAAACATCTCCATAAATTGCAACTTTATTTTCCCTTGCTTTCTTATTTCCTTCGACCATCAATTTCTCCAGGTACAGTAGTTCTTCTTCTCATTCACTTCTCCCTTTTGCAACCTCCATCTCATCACTGTCTGAGAAGTTTTCCCAAAGATCCTCCCTCTGCTTTATTTCACTTTTACCATTGTTGCCCCGTATCCCCGTGCAAGAAGTTTGGTAGTTGTGGGTTTGGAAGACAAGATTTTCGGGTAGGCCGGAGTCAATAATGTGGGTAGGTGGAGGTTTTCTGTGTGTGTTGGCTTGTTCTTTTTCTGGGTTTGGTATTTTATGGGAGTCGATGAGGTCCTGGATCTCATGCCTAAGGCGGATGCAGTTATTAGTTTCATGGCCTCTTTGCTGGTGGTAGTGACAGTAAAGGTTTAGCTTAAGGTAGCGTGGTACAGGGTTTGGAAGTGGTCTAGGTTTCAAGGGACTTAGGAATCCTTGCCTTTTCAGCTCTTCAAACACCTTTGACAAAGGTCTACCTAAATTGGAGAATTGCCTGTCCCTGATAGGGACGATCTCAGAAGGAGGGAGTTTGGTCTCCAAAGGTTCCCCGAAGGTCTTTCCATTCTGAGTACGGTCAAACTGGCCACAACATTAGTCAGAACTTGCAATATCTCAATAATTCTTGTTACTTTGGTCTCCAATTGATCCAGGCGGGATCCCTCGTTGGCTGACTCACTCATGTTGGCTGATGGTCTTCTGACAAGTCTTCCCCCAACCCAACGGGTATCTATGATGGCTTTTTAGAACACAATGGGTTAGCATGATGCGTGTATGCATGAGTGCATGTCATGTATGCGATGTATGGAATAAATAAGCTTATAAAAGAATTTGCACTAATTGGCCCATTATCATTTTAAAGTGTTCAATCATATTATTGCACGGTGCAAACTTGTCCCAGTTGAAATGGCCCAACAGGTTTACACTTCGTGATAACATAACCAAATAACTTCAAATGATAAAAGGCCTATACATAAAATGGCCCATCGGCATTTTAGAAGCCTTTGGCCCAACTGTCAAAGGACACGAACTCGTCCCAGTTTAAATGGCCCAACAAGTTCACATCTCTTGACAAAAGGTCCAACTGGATCCAAATAACGATGGTCCAAAACACAAACATAACAAGATAATTCAAGCATGAAGCAATAAGTTCTACAGAGTGGCCCACCAACATTTCAGAAGCTTTGGGCCTAATTGTCATAGCATACGAACTCGTCCCAGTTTAAATGGCCCAACAAGTTCGCATTTCTGACAAGAAGCCCAACTGCGTCCAAATGGTGATGGTCCACAAGCAGAAGCACATAGAGATAATTCAAGCATTAAAATAATAAATTCTACAAGGCGGCCCATCAACATTTTAGAAGCTTTGGGCCCAATCGTCATAGGATACGAACTCGTCCCAGTTTAAATGGCCCAACAAGTTCGCATTTCTGACAAAAAGTCCAACTGCATCCAAATGAGGATGGTCCACAAGCGTAAGGAAATAGTTGCTATAGGCCATACAACCCCAGTCTACGTGTGGGTTCGTGGGAGTATAGACAAAGAGTCTCACTGGCGAAGGATTGCCCACAACTAGGTCTCCCCACTCAAGGGTTCGAGCGACCAAGTGAGCGCACCTTTTTTATACCCTAAAGTACGTGCCAACAAGTCATAGCGGGTGACTAACTGTCAAATGGATTTCTTGTTGCAGATTCCCCAGAGGGAGGGTGGAGCGAACTCTCTTAAATACCCAAGCCTCTTAGGCTCTTATCGCTTGGTGACAGGAATAAGCAACAAGTCCTTCAGATTAGTCTATCACAACAGGCAAATGGTCATGATTATCTAGGTGTCTTCACAGCTTTTCCTTATAGAAAGGTAGTGAATGAAGGAAGACACCAAACCACCACCTAACCTTAACAATGCCTTTGATTATACCCATTTAATCCACTATAGACACGGTCAATTAAAGCACAAATCCAAACATTACAAGACAATATTTCAGGGCCGATTCTCTATCCCCAGTGGAGTCGCCAGACTGTGGGGACACAAAAACTAGGCGACGCATGCTGTCCCAGGCTCGCGGCCCGGTTGGGAGTACGGAGTAGCCCGCGGGGGACTAAACCGGAGAATAATGGAGTCGCCACCCGGTGTGAACCGGGACAAAGATTTATGGCCGCACTCACCCCTCGCAAGGGAAGACCTCAAACCGTTGGGTTCAGAATGGTCCCTTACTTATGCCACTTGTAATGATATGATTTGTGCAATAATTTAATCGAGTCTAGCAACATATTTCCAAGGACAATTTTACTCAATGCATAAAATAAACCATTATAACGACAATATCATACAATAATCTCATGACATACCTCAATTATATAATGCGGAAAATAAAGAACAACCTAAACATAATGCAAATTCCAAACGCAAAATAAATGACTAATCATGCTTGAAAATGAACAATTAAATAGGCTAAATCATGCTTGAATACCATCTCATGAACACATCAAACAGATAAACGCAGGGATACAAATAATATGATTGATTACATGATATACGAGAAATCACCTAAGAAACAATTATACATGACATGTGATGAAAGGGACTCAGTTCAGTGTATTCACGTTCGTGTAGCGTTCATAAACGCGTTCGAACGGTAAACAAAAGGTTCGCGTTCGTATAGCGTTTGATAACGCGTTCGAACGGGACCAGACAGAAAACATGCGTTCGTGCGGCATTCTGAAATGTGTTCGAACGGGGTTACAACAGTGACCTCCAAAATACAGTAAACAACATGACACATACATGAACAGATGAATAGATGACACATAATAAATAATAACGGGCTGAAAGGCGCGACAAAGCATCGTGGTAAAGGATTTTAACCCCTCGAAATAGAGGACCTTTAATCCGACTTACTAAGCCCATGCGCAATGTAACATGATGCATGATTATGCAAGAAGATGACATACGAAGAAAAGCGAATAACGAAATGAAAGACGCGACGAAGTATCGTGGTAAAGGTTCTTTAACCCCTCGAAATGGAGGACCTTTAATCCAACTTACTAAGCCCATGCGCATCACATCATAGTGCATATAAAAACAAAGATAACAATATCGGACTTCGTATACCCGATTGAACATATCTCACATTCAACCGAATATACATCATCTGGCGCGGCAAAGCATCGTGATAAAGGATTTTAACCTCTCAAAATAGAGGACCTTTAATCGCACTTACTAAGGCTATGCGCAAACAACACAATACATATATAAACAGTAAAGACAATGATATCGGACTTCGTGTATCCGATTGAACATATCTCACATCCAATCGAATATACATTATCCGGCGCGGCAAAGCATCGTGGTAAAGGATTTTAACCTCTCAAAATAAAGGACCTTTAATCGCACTTACTAAGCCCATGCGCTTTATCTCATCATAATGCATATAAAAATAAAGATAACAATATCAGACTTCGTATACCCGATTGAACATATCTCATATCCAATCGAATATACATTATCCGGCGCGGCAAAGCATCGTGGTAAAGGATTTTAACCTCTCAAAATAGAGGACCTTTAATCGCACTTACTAAGCCCATGCGCTTTATCTCATCATTACATAAACAAATAACATGCGGAAATCAAGTAGCGAATAATAAACAAATCAAAACAACATAAAACGAAATATGCGCCGTTTACTCAAGTGGTACGTGGAGTTGTATCCCGAGTACAGATCATACTACCGTCCATTCGGAATCGGCTATGAAATTTATGTCCGGGTTTCCATCCTATATACTACAAGAGGCGACACATTTTCTGTTTTACTCAAGGGCCACAACATGCATCATTCCACAATACATATATCTTCTATTTATTCAAGGGCCACAATCATGCACCAATAAACGACTCTCATACGATAAAAATGAATAAAACAATTAAAAAGATAGATGGAAATAATATGAAAAATGTAGTGCCTACATTCAGATTCGAGGTCGAATCATTTTCCACAAGGCGGGAAAGACATGAGTCCAACCACACCAGAGACATTACAGGATGCAGCTAACAACTTGGAGGAACCCATGCAGTTGCCAACAGGTCCAATCACACGCCAAAGAGCAAAGAAGATCAGAGAGGCCTTTGCGGGATTAGCTCAGAGCTATGTGACCAGTTGCAGCAACCAAGTCTAGTGCATACCAGAGACACATATGGGCATAACCAGAGAGGTCCCCAAGCTATTTCATTTGACCCAGATGAGCTCAGACTAAAGCATAGCAGAACAGCTTCAGCACTAGCACTCTTTTGGCCGGATTTGACCTATTTTGAGACTATGTTGAATTCGGCCAAATGGGGGCATTTTTGACATTTGTGCTCAACATGTTGACTTTATTTATGATGTAATTAATCTAGTTATCCAGGTCATTAGGGTTAATTATGCTTAGAACCTTGCTTATTGAGTAAGCACATCAATTTACTATTTGATGTAAGCACCTCAAATTAGCTTAAGTTAGATTAGTCTCTAATCAATTTTTTAAGCTACTTTAGGTGGGAAAAGACTTTTGGGGACGTGCTTGAGTGAAATCTTTGGGTAGTTTTTAGGTTTTTTGGTAATTTCACTTTAGGGACATTTTTATCCATTCACATCTTTAGGGTTTCTCTTTGTAACCTATTTAAACTTTGTTTTCTTCTTCTTTCAAATAACATACACGACATTTTGAGAAACTTTCAAGCTTTTAAGCTTTGGCTATGGCTAAATTTCTTGTGAGGGAGGGATTCCCCTTTTCAAGTTCAAATTGACTTATCTAAGCTTGGAAACTTAGTGGCGTCTCCATTGCTAGCAAAATACAATCTGATTTCATGCTTGTGGTTATCATGGACGTGAGTTTCATGGTGGTTAGGGGCTGATCTTGGTTGGGTTTTGTTCCTACAAAATCAGTCTTCAAAGTTCTTGGGGGGTTTTAAGAAAGATGCTTAGGGGTTTGCTTGGTTTCCAACCCAAGTGAGTTCTTGTCAATAGTCCCAAAACACCCATATGTATTCGCCAAAAATTCTGGATTAAAAACAAAATAAACCGAGCCCCGTATCACCAACACTATTACAGTAGTGAGTAAAAGTAATGCTCACTGTAAAGGATCAAGGGAAAAAGAAGAAGATGGATTTTTGTTCAACACCAAAAGGACTTCCATGCTATGTCTCGCAACCAATGGAATGGAGTGTGGGCTAGACTCACAAAACTAATCCCTAAACATTTTAGAAATTAATATCACACAAGGTTTTTTATTGTCTTTTCTTTTTATTCTTCTTTTGTTTTTTTTTGGATAAAGTAAGTGTATAACCAAAAGAAAACTACAAGAGCAAAGGGGCATACCCCAGACTACTAGAGAGGACAGGCCCTCCTAGAAGAAAAGCCGAAAGGCTACAAGCAAAAGAAGATCAACAGAAAATGCATCGGGCAAGTGCTAGGATAGGTGAAGCCATTTATTGTCATAAGATGGATTCACCTTCCGTAAAAAGCCAGCACGACTCCGAACATCAAAAACAATATCACTAAGCAGGACAGAAACAGGCCGAAGAGGCGCATCATGAGTGTGGGCATTCCTCTCCCTCCATAAATGGTAAACTGACACAGCAAAAGACAACCGAACAAGAAGATGGCGTAAAGAGGCGTCAGAAAACTGACACATCCACTCAACAGTCTGAAGCCAATCTCGGCAACTCCAATCTAACCCACACATAGCCAACACAGTTGACCAGACCTTAGAAGAGAAGGAGCACTGGAAGAAAAGATGATCAATATCCTCACTAGAACAACCACAGAGAAAACATCGCGAGCAAACAGAGATACCAAACCTCATCAAACTTTCCTGAGTACAAAGGCCTCCCTGAATAGACATCCAAAGCAAAAAGGAATGGCGGGGAATGGCCTACCAGAACCAAACAACTCGAAACCAATGCACCAAGGTTCCCCTACACCGCATAGCATTCCAGGCACTATCCACATAAAATCTCCCTCTACTATCATCCACCCAAACCAGCTCATCCTCCCTCAAGCTAGAAGGATTCGGAAGAAGGGCCCGAGCCAGATCAACAAGGGCGACAGACCATTCCCAATCCTAACTCTCATCTGCCGCCGAGACCAAGAACGAAGCTCCAAAAATCTTACGCCAACTCCAAGAGCAATCTGTAGGGCAAGGAACCTCCCAAAAACTTATCCCCCTAAACAAATAAAACTGAACCCAATTCGACCAAGATGAAACCTGGCCAGAACAAATGAACCAAATGAGTTTGTTTTTCTCAACACTTGAGAGAGTTTCAAGAACAAGAAGATTGGGGCTAGGGTTAGAATGATTAGGTTAGGCAAAAAAATGAGAATTAGAATTCTTTTTATACTTAGGGTTATTTATTTCCAAAACAAACAAAACCATTCCCCTCCCCAACTCCAAATTTCGGCCAAGGTGGAAATTTTTTTTAAAATTTTGTAACATCAATTTTTAATTACCATAATTAAGAAGATTTTACAAATATAAAAGGTTATCACCTTTTGAAAGTGTAACCACCAAAAATATCTAAGGGTTTCCAAAAACCAAAATTTGGAAATTCCAAATTTAGCCTTATTAAATTATATCATATATAGTTTAATATTATGTATGTAATAATTATTATATAATTATTAAAATCATATATTAAATTTTAACATATAGTTTCAAGTGTGACAAATGATATTATTAATCATATTAATAACATTTTCAAATGTGAGTATATAATTGGACTATATAATTATATTTAATCTGCTATAGTATATCAGGCTAGCACGGGGACCAAATGGACCTACGGTTCCGAGCTCCAATAATCTCGGAATATTAATTAAGCTCTTAATTAAATATTCCGAATTATTAACACCGGGTTATTCTATTAAAAACCTAAAGCTGCACTCTCGTTGCCGCGGATAGATAAATTAAGTCGAACCACGTCAGTGTCTATTGATATAGTCATTACATATGGATTGTCCATTCACGAGTATCTTGTAATTAGAGCCAGGTCATAATGTCTGTTATACCCCTCTAATTATTTTGACCAAAAGTACCATGTATTCTCTAATGAACGATTTATTCATAACCATTATGAATGTTAATCTTTCTATTCATAATAGAAAACTTGAGCGCTCTAACCGTTCAAGTACCAAGTCAACCCTTAAGGAAGATACTCATCTACTTCTCGCAAGAAGGAGTGAACTCCATATTTATGTAAAACATCCCAAGCTACACACCAAACCATGTCCCCAAAGTGCGTAGCTATTGGTCGGGATTACTACACAAACCTCACCTTTGTAAATCAAAGGACATAGCCTGCCATGCAGGAGTTCGTTGTACACTCAGGATTAAGATCAATCCATATATAACCATGTAGTAGATCAAAATGAATTTCTTAATTTAATAAATATTATAAGAAACTCATTTCTATCTGGGTCTAGTCCTATATGATCACATCATACAAGGTGCCTCCATTCTCATGTCTCCACATGGATGATCCCGAATCAAGGTAACCATACAATTATAGAATGGACTGCAGCTATAGATAAACCACAAATAAAGTACCCGTTTTGTTTACTTTCTATGGACTATTTTAGATTACTAACTTCAGACTTAAATCCTCTTGTGTATGACACTCATACATTAAGTCTGAAGGCACATGAGTAATCTAGGGTAATTAAGAAAATTTACAATATGCGATATTAAACAAACATTTTAATAAATGAATAATGCATCATTTTATTTCATAAAATATAATACCGTTTACATTACATGAAGCTCTAGGGCATATATCTCAATAATCTCCCACTTGCACTAGAGCAAATGGGACATGTCACGTAATCCTAGACCATCTAGGTGACCTACAAACACTTTAGCCGATAAGGTCTTTGTAAAAGGATCAGCCAAGTTCTGTGCGAATGTAATATTTATGATAGAAACGTCTCCTTTCTGCACTATCTCCCTGATGAGATGATATATCCTCTCTATATGTTTTCCCCTCTTGTGGCTTTTTGGTTCCTTAGAATTTGCCACCGCACCACTATTATCGCAATAAAGTATGAGTGGTTTATCCATATCTAGAACGACTTCTAGATCTCCTAAGAACTTACGGAGCCAGACTGCTTCCTTAGCTGCTTCGCAAGCTGCTACATACTCAGCCTCCATGGTGGAGTCAGCAATACAAGATTACTTTATATTCCGCCATATTATATCCCCACCACCTAGGGCAAACATTGATTCAGATGTTGATTTCCAAGAATTGACATTTGTCTGAAAATCAGAGTCTGTATATCCCCTTAGGATCATATCATCCCTGAAATAAATAAGCATAATTTCTCGTTCTCTTAAGATACTTGAGAATATATTTTACAGCCACCCAATGATCCAATCATGGGTTAAACTGAAACCTACTGACTACTCCCACTGTAAAACAAATGTCTGATCTTGTGCATAACATAACATACATGAGACTACCAACTGCTGAGGCATATGAGATATGTATCATTTCCTCAACTCCTTGATGTGTCTTAGGAGACTATTCCTTTGACAAATGAATTCCATGTCGATAAGACAAATTGCCTTTATTGGAATTCTGCATCCCAAATTGCATAAGGATCTTGTTGATGTAGGATGCCTGAGACATAGTTAACAGTTGTTTCTTGCGACCCCGAAGTATCTGGATCTCAAGAACATAACGGACCTATTCCAAATCTTTCATTTGGAATTGGTTAGCTAGCCAGGTTTTCACGTTTGATAATATATTTACATCATTCCCAATGAGCAAAATATCATTGACGTATAAAACTAGAAAAACTACCTTCCCGTCAATGATGCGCTTATATACACAAGGCTTATTAACATTTTGCTCAAAATCATAAGAATTGATTGTGGTATCAAATCTTATGTTCCAAGATCGTGATGCTTGCTTGAGTCCATAAATGGACCTTTGCAGCTTGCAAACCTTTTGCTCTTGACTTTGAGCTATGAAACTCTCTAGTTATACCAAATGAATACACTCATCAAGATTTCCATTCAAGAATGCAGTCTTAACGTCCATTAGCCAAATCTCATAGTCATAAAATATGACAATGGACAGAAGAGTGAAGATGGATTTGAGCATGGCTACTGGCGAGAAAGTTTCCTCATAGTCAATTCCCTTTTTTAGGTATAACCCTTGGCTACTAGCCTAGCCTTGAAGGTTTGTATCTTCCCATCTGCTCGTGACAGCATACTGCGCGTACTGTGCAGCATTAGCATTAGGTGTTGGCAAGCGTTGCAACGCTGCCCTCTCGGGTTTTACTGAACTTGTTTTTTGTTATTTTCTAAAAAATAAAACCTTAAGCACTTATAAAATCACCTAATATAATTTTCATTTCAAAACCAACCACAACACATGTTATGAAATAAACATATATGTATTTTAAATATATATACATATTTCTTTGAATCAAATTACAATCAAAAATAGAATCCCACAATGAAATGACTCATTAACAATTCTAGGTCACCCAAAGGTGGTCAAATGATTCTAGAATGATAGCCATAGCTCTAAGTTTTAATCTAGAGTTCCAAACTCTAATTTTATGTTTATGTCTAACATAAACATTTTGGCCTAATAACAAGCATATTGTGTTTATACTTCCAAAGCATCCTAACACAATCTATTAGCCTTATTTCAACATTAAGATATGTGATCATGCATCCAATACATAAAAGAACATAACTTAAGAGAAGTTCAAACTTACCTAGCATGCATGATGCAAAGATCCAATCTTCTTCTCTTTGTTAAAATGGTAGGAGAACTGATTAAGCCCAAAAAATACTTGTGGTTATCGCAGTATAGTTGGGGTGTCGATTCCTCATAGAGATGATTAAAAGGAATTAATTCACTTAATGAAAAAGTTAATAATAACTTAATTAAAGAGAAAGATTGAATTGGTAATATAAATTAAAGATTACGAAAAACACTTAAAAGTTATCAGTAGAGAGAACTAGCAAAGCTTCGGGAATCCCTCTTGTATCGAATCCCTATATTCAGTAGTTGATTCTTTTTATTACTCAATTGAAGGTTTCACATCCCAAACCAACAATCGGAAGATATTTTAATCAAAAATATATTAAATTCTAAGGTAATCGGTGAATTTTTTTTCTCTATGTTAACAACACACTATGTTATCGTTTTGACTTATCTAACGTCGATAATTTACCCACAAGCAATACTGCAGCAGAAGATTAACTCATAAAATAATATTACCAGTCACAACTGGGTTCTTCAATCACACATAGAAGAAGCATGACTATTCCTATATGCAAATTGGTAAAACACAATCTCTGGGTTCAAAATCAAAAGATAATAAAGAATAACAAATCGTCAGAACATTGGAAATCAAAAACATGAATATAAGAACTTAATTACAAGATTTCATCTTTAGCTTTGCCTAGGAGATTAGTTCTCCATATAGAAGAGAGACACAGCATGGATAGATCGGAGAAACATTAAGTCTGGCTTGAAGCTTCCTAATTTGTCTCTCTCAAATATATGATTTAATCTATTTGTTGTGTGTTTTCTCTCATTTTTTAGGGTTTGGACGAGCTTGGGTTTATATAGGGAAGTCCTGGAAACCTTATGCGCATAAAATACGACCTAATTAAGTTTCTGGAACTTTGCTGGGGAGCTGCGGCGCTGGAAAGTGGTGCTGTAGCGCCAAACTTTCGGCCATTATGTATACAACTTTCTGAGGCGGCGTCGCGACGCCAGTTGCTTTTTCTGGTTTCACCAATTCTGTGTTTCAACTCTTCCCGCGTGCTTCTGATGCTTCCGTAAGGTCCCGAAACATGTGTAATTGCTCAAAGATTCATGTTCCATTACTTCCTAATAATAAGACATAAAATAAACTATAATTAAGATCAACTACATGATAATCAAGTCGAATTAGCGATGTTTACAGTACATTTTCATGCACTTATCGCAACCCCAACCAGCTTATTGCTAGTCCCTAACAATTCAAGCGTAAAAAGAAAATAAGAACTAAACTAAATGAAAAATAAATAAATAAATAAAAACTATCTAAGACACTTTCGTAGGGATCATGATTGCATTTAGTGTATGCAACAATCATTTAAACCCCTAGGTGGCCTTAGTGGACGAGTTATAGTCTCGTGAGGGCTAACAGCGACGACACCCATAAACGTCATTCAAAACATATGCAATCATGTAAAAATAACAAAATGAAATATTCCCAATAGTTATGTATATTATTGTCCTCAAAGAATACTTAGTAATGAAATCCGAGAACATTCAAAGTACTCAAAGAAACTCAAATCCAAGTCCTTGAATATATCATCTAAGCTAGACTCACAGAGTGTGTGTAAAAGGTTCATTCACAACTCGACTCCTCGGTAATCAAACTCAATGATTTTGTTTAAAAATTGGGATCCAATGGGTCAAACTAACCTAGATATCTTAAATGTGCTATATAATTACCTTTCTTTGCTCAGTATGGTGTACTTTATTCTTTTTATTTTTTTTTTCAAAATCTTTTTTTCTTTTTTCAACACACCTACCCTTTAAGGTATCATTTCTCCTCATGGTGGTCCTAACACTCGCCCATAGATAGCTTCACGCTTATCGGTTATAGGTGGTTTAATTTCTTCTTTTTCTTTTTCTTTCTTTTTTTATTTTTTTTATTTTTAACCATATCATACATCATAACACTAGCAAATCATGATCGATATCTAAGCAAACAGTCATTCATCGACATGCAATTTCTTCAACTAGTCACTTTGCCAACTTCCTAGGTTTTCATTGCTAAAAACCTATAGTTAAGTGCTTACGAGTCTAACCTAGATCAACTACTCAATGTATCAAATAAAAGCACATTAAAGAACTTATCATTTCTAATATTTCATCCTAAAGCAAATAATATTAATCATTTGATTCATGTTTTACTATTAAGGACTAAAAACTAATTAATTAATAATTTTTTTAATAGATATGACCTCGAGGATAACACAACTTAATAGATATGACAGCATGGATAACGCAACTCCATAAAGCATATGACATTACCACCCCAACCTAAATCAAACATTGTCCTCAATGTAAGATAAACAGAAAGAAACAAGAGTGAAGAACAACACTATCGTGCATGGAGTTGATCAAGCTCCCGCTGGTATGACTTTGGTTGTGTGTGGGTTGCATTAACACCTGCATAAATACCCATGCAAATAATAAACATGCAATTATGACATAATAAAATAAAACTGAAGTAAAGAAAAAAATTAAAAATAAAAATAAATAAATGTAGATGCAATGGTTGCCTCCCCGCTAGCGATAAGTTTAACGTCTTTAGCCAGACGCAATTCCCCAAGTTGTCATGGTGGCTTCCATGTAGCGGACCAAATAGTCCCATGTTCTTTCTTCTTCGGCAGACCTTGGTGATTAAGGCATGAAAATGAATTTTTGGCTAGCTGGGGCATTGATTAGTGAAATCACACACGTAATGCAAGTGCACGTATCATTCAAGTAGTTTAAAATGTATCTATCCCATAACGACTTAATACCTATGCTATTAATTTATGAAGCCAAATTTCTACAGAGTGTTAATTTATTGATTGTTGTTTGATTGGTGATGTTTACTAAAAGACAAGTAATTAAAACAGTGCGAAAGTACATTAAAGGAAAAATCAATATTATAAAGCTATCTAGGGTTGTGAATCCTTCCAATATCTTTAAAAGATGAAGTGATTATCTCATGTTTGTGCAATATATCGGTTTATTAACCTGGAACACGAAGTTATGCAAAATCATCTTCCGATGGTCAGATGCAAACAGCCAAAGTAACCCAATTAACTATATTCATATGTTAATTAAGAAACTCTGAATTCATTAAGTTTAAGTTCCAATTATGGCTACCCCCGCCCACAGGTATATTTCTATTTTGTAAGGAAATCTCTACGGTGAGTATGAGATCGTGAGCTATTGAGTCTATGGCTAAACCTAAAATCCCTTTTCCAAGTTCATTTTAAGTTTACCAAATCAATCTTTTTAGTGGCCAGTTAATAAGAAGCATTAAGACTAAGACTCAATAAATAAACCAATATATTATCCAAGGCACAAAATAACTAACTTATAAACCAGTGATATTGGAATTCATCACAACCCTAGATAATATGTTTCGTTACAAAACATACCTAAAATTACAAAATGCATAGTTAAATAAAATAACATAACAGAAAATTAAAAAGTAAAGAAAATTATTCTGGAGCTAGGGGTTTCACTTTTAATACTTCAAATATATATTACTCCCTTTATCAATTAATCATTTCTTGAATTAATTATATTAAAATAGACCATATAGAAGGTGAATGTCATTTGTCCAAAATCCAACCGACCATATAGGCGGTAACAAAATCATATAAACCGACCATGTAGGCGGTAATAAGGTTAGCACTTGAACTAACCATATAGGCGGAAACTAAGTCCAATAATACAAAACCGGCCATATAGGCGATAAATAATTAATTCAAATTACTTATTTAAATTAAGGGAGTAAATCTAAATTATTATATTAAATGTTTCACCCCTAGACTCTAGCAAAAAAAAGAGATTAACTACTCATGATGTAATTAAAAACACACAAAAATTTATTAAATAAATAAAAAGAAAATACAAGAAAACTTAAATAAACATACAAGACACTTTCTTTTAGGTTTTCAAGGAGAAATCCCCCAAAGAAAGCATTAAAAATTTACGAAGTACTTCTAACTCTCCAAGAGTTTATATTGCAATTTTAGTACTTCTAAAATCTAAGTATAGATTTATGAAGATCCTTCAATTTCAGTATCATACTTTAAGGATCTAATCCTTAGTTCTGATTCAGAAATTAAGGAGTCTACTGCGACAAGCTTAATGGATTAAGCACTAAAGTTATCATCACATAAATCTTCCAAAGATTATGCTCTACTATTTGCTTAACTTCGGGCTTAGGCATAATATGTTATTTTATCAAATAAAGTAACTTATTATTTTTCCAAGACCATCCTGAAATTTATTCCCAATTTGAAAATTAAACCATTTAAATACATTTTCCCTAGGATTATGTTTTAAATGTCAATCTTTCAATTTTATCTTGATTCTAATAGTCCAACTATTTAATCAACGATTTTGGTACTATTTATTATAATGATTACAATAGTCCAACTATTTAATCAACTATAATTTAATAGATTAAAATCAATTATATTGATTACTATAATCCAATTATAAAATCAACTATAAATGAATAGTTTGAATACAGTCCAACTGTTAATTAAAACAATGTTTAAATACTAGTCCAATTAACATTTAATTTATTTGACGAATGATATTTGTTTGAGCGTGTATGGCAAGTAATTAAACGAATATTGCAAATTCAATTCTTGCCTCCCACTATTTTTCGGCGAGCCTCTAACCCTCTGTCGAGTACTCGGGAAACCGTGTTTCCTAGTGGGCTAGGATCCCGTTAAATATCACACAATCTTGACTTTGGCCAACAAATTGTATGATAATTAACTAGGTAGATCTCTAAGATCGATTGGATCCAATCCAATTCCTAGATCCGGTAGGGGGACATCCAAGTCCGAAACATATATCTTATATATGCCAATACATCCAATGTATTACCTAACCTTTTTCCTCTGAATCAACTAAGCCTTGGCTTTGGCACAAAAAACTTAGTGATCCCAGTCAAGCGCGACCCATTGACCATGGAAAGCTTCGTAATCAATGTCGATGGACAAGAAGTGGTCTTGACTTTGGCCAACAAACCACAACTTGGACAAGACACTGACATGCAACAAAGCTCTCGTGATCACATCCTCGACGGACAAACGCCTTGACTTTGGCCAACAACCAATGCCAGTCTCGGATCTTAAGTGAGAATCACTCAATGGAAGGAAAAACACTTAATATTGTTTGAGGGTTTTTCACGTGCAAATTGGCAACCAATTTATTATCTTTGTTAAGGTCTCATCATCATACACCCTTAAACATGCATTCTAAACATATAATAAAGCGCGTATAAATAAATAATAATGATATGCGGATGGATACTTTACACATTGATCCTAGATCAAATCTCTCCCTTTCTCTCTCCCGCTAGCACAAGTATCACTTCTACCCGTTACACTACACTTCTAAAGAAACCTCATATACATTGAGGGGAATAGGTGAGAAGAGAATACAAAGAATATGGAGGTATAAGGCTGGACACGCAGGTCCAATTAATAAATCAAATTTATTACAACAATTTCTAAAATTATCCCACCCATCTAATATCCATCCGATATACATTATTCATGCATCGCAAGCATGTTATCAATCAATCTAATCAAATTAATTAATCTGATAAGTAGTGATCATCCAATGTTCAAACAACGATTTGATTTTGCTCGAGTCAAACTCGTTTTGCGAATAAGTACTCAAAGTACGAATTCTCGAATTAAATTAAACTACAACATTAAATCCAATTTAATATGTATTTAATTCTAATTCACTATTTAATTCCAAATTAAACATTACACTTTATTAATAAACCTTTACGACTTAAATTCCAAATTTAATCGTAAGGGGTCTCAAAGCCCGATTAACGTCCAACGTCAATTTAATTAAAGTCCAATGGGCTTTTAATTAATTTCTTTAAGGCGTGGACTTTTGGTCAACTCGGGTCAAACCGAATAACCAAAATACAATCCGGGATTTACCCCATAAGCCCATAAATCAATTTTGGCCCATTAGGCCTAATTAAACTTTAAAGGTCCATTAGTCGCATTTGGGCTTTATGGATGCGGTTTTGGGCCCAATTGGATCCAATCCATTTGGCCTAAACCTAACTTGGTACAACCAAGCCCAATTAGCCCAATTACAACACTCAAGCCCAATTTCACAAAATAGGCCCAATTCAATTAAATTACAAAAATCCAATTTCCCAATTTAATTACACTAAAGTGTATAACACAATTAATCACCCAAATCAATATTTCCAAAACATTAATTTATACAATTAATCATACTCAATTACAACAAAACATGTCCAACATATTTCATCAAAAATCAAACCCAATTACATGCTATTAGCTCTCGGCAATGGAGGGGATTTTTTGTCTGATTCGGTTTCAATCCAATTAAATCGACAATCGACATTAAATCAACATCCTCAATCGTTTCAAGTCATCCAATGATCAACAAAACAAAAAATCACCAAGAAACTTAGGGCTATAACTCTCGGCCAACACCAAGAAAATTGGGGAAATTTGTTCCAAACACAATTCAACAAATTGATCCAATCAATCCTCAATTAAAACACATTTAAACATATTCATTCATCCAATTCATAATCATGCTCAAACACATTTTTACCCAAATATTAACCTAAGTTAATTTCATGCTTTAACCTTGCTCTAGATGCCATTGTTGGTTTCTATTAAGGTCCCAAGATCATAAACAAGCATGAAATATGTGTGAATACAAATCAACGAAGTTGCGGAATACTCACATCGATCGGTTGAGCGACGCGGAGACGAACAAAGCTTCAAATTCTGCTCGGTTGTGGCAGTTCACAGTCAACAAAATTCGGCCATGTGTCTTCAAATTTTGAGCTCCAAGCTTCGTCAAACGATTCCCGGCTCATGGGTGGACTTCCCTATCACCTTCGCATGACTTCGTAGTGTGCTAGCACTCCCAATTTTGCCATAAAATCGTGACTCTAAGCTTCCCATTTCCTTTTGGTTCACGGTAGTGAACTGCCAAAACAGAAGAGAAATTGCCCTAGCTTGGGCGTGAGATGTAGAGAGAAAGAGAGAAGAGAAATGTGTGTTGTTAGGTTGAAAAGTGTATCTAATACACTTATATATTTTTCCAAAAATAATTAAATGAATTACCACTTTTTTTTGGCTTTCAAAAAGTCAAATGGTAAAAGCTCAACAACCATTCCAACAACTACCATCAATCAATCACATCAATCAATCAAGTGTCACATCACTCAAAGTGACATGATTTGACGCTTGATATGACTTGCATGCCGGACTCGAATTCGAAATGCGAATGCGCTCGCAAATAATCCCGGGCTCGGGTTCGCTAATTCCAAATTAACAAATTTTCCGTTGCGTCGTAATTAAATGATTACGCCTAGCGAAATCACTATTCACGTCGCTAACGAATTAATCCTAAATTAACTCATTCGTCCGAATTAAAATCTAATTTTAATTCTGCGTCGAAATATAATTTCGTTTAATATATCAAATATATTAATTTATCGATTAATTCCAAATTAATCGTTATCTCTCTTTAATGATATTTTATCCCAGATAAAATATCTCCGTAATTAATCCCAGATTAACTTTCTCTCTCATCTAATTAATCCTAGATTAATTTAGAGTGCGAGTCATACGTCATCGGTGAATCTTCGGGAAGCGACCCATGAGATCCCCGGATATGTTGGCAGTAAATTCGGTCGTCGGACTATCCGAACACGTAAGTACCTCATACTACGTTTATACCGATTTACAAGACAAGGTTGGCTTCTAGCAAAGCACCATGCCTGCCCAATTCTCCAGAAATATCCTTACATGAATAAAGGATCTATATCAGACGTAGTATACGTAGTATTGCGTATTTCTGTCCAGTATCGGATGATCACGTGCTAGGCCTGGGGCTGGAATTGTGTCTGCCCCGTACGAAGCACATGTCGGATGTCTGGTAACAAGTCTCTATAATCGGATAAACATGACCTTGTCATTTTATCCCGATGACTGCAGTACTTAAGAGTACTAGTACCGTATCCTACGTGACTATCATCTCCATATGACTGGAGTGACACTTCCATCTTGACATCACACCCAACACACTACGATTCTCAATATACCCAGAATAGGCGTACACAGAACCTGTTAAAGCCATGGACGACCGCAACCAAAGTATATTGATTGTCGCAAGTATTAGTGGTGCAAGTCTCAGGTTAAGACCAAATACACCTACCCTGATGTCGGACTTCCATAGACACATAGTCATACTACCAATGGAATTCCGAGGGGGTCTATCCAGAGCGAAGCTGTTTCCCGTACCATCGGTAAAACACAACCTCCTATTACACTTGCATGAGTATCCTATACCCAAATATATGAGAACTATGCCATTGTGCCCTCACAACGCGCACAAGTGTAATACTAGTCTTTTACGCATTTATCGATGTCCAATCTCGACAATGCTCTGACTAGGGATATTTAATGATTTATCCATCGTGGACTGATACTATCTCATATCATTCTCCGTCCAGGAACAAATCATAGGGACCTCCTATCATTTATATATCTAGGTGATCTAATCACAAATGATAAGAGTGCAATCTCCTTTGTCACATAGTTAATTTGTACAACAACACCATGATCTGTACAAATAGTGACGCTATGGGTCATAATTGTCCAACACAAAGAACATGCTTATTTCTTCAACATATGCTAAATAACATAAAGTATATGACGAACTGATATAAAGAACATAACAAAAACCCAGAACTGGAAAATGATAGCAGATGAACTGATATGCAAAACACAACAAAATCAGATCCAGAAATAAACAAAACGAAAACAGAAACAAGATCCAACAAAAACTAAAACGAAAATAACAATAACGAAAATAAAAACATAATCAAACAAAAGAAAAGATAGGAAAAATCAGACCTTGGAACCCAGAGCTCTAGATACCAAGTGACAAGAAATCCACTTGGATTCGAAATCCAAGCAAACCCCAAGCAATGGACAGAACCCCAAGAACCGCGAATTTGATTTTGTGGAAACAAAACCCTTCCAAGGCCACGAAGAAGACCCACAAAGAACTTGCCCTTGAGAACCTTTAAGATGAATCCTTGTAGTGTTTTGCTAGCAATGGAGACGCCACTAAGTTTGCCAAAACTTAGATAAGTCGATTCAAACTTGAAAAGGGGAATCCCTCCCTTACAAGAATTCGGCCATAGCCAAAGCTTTAAGCTTTTGAGTTTTATAAATTTCGTTGATTGTTTTTTTCAAATGAAAAAGAAAGAAAGCTTAAATAGTGTTACAAAGAGAAACCCTAAAGGCATAAAGACAACAATGCCCCTAAAGGCTAAATTACAAAAATATCAAAGTCTTCAAGTCTTCAAAGGCCTTTGAAGCTGATTTGGGCCAAGTGAAGTGGCTTTGGGCCCTCTCTATTGAAGCCCACATGCGTCTCTATTTGTTTGTTGCAATCGGCCATAAAACTCTGAACTAATCTCGCCATTGCTTCTCTGAGTCTTTTGGTCATCTGCCTCGTAATTGGCCCTTCTGGTACTTGTAATGGGTCTTTTGCTTTGTTGTCGGCCTGGATCATGTCAGCATACCATGGTGCTCGTGTAACTGTAAAAAGATGTTCATTAGGGAAGTCATCACGAATTGGTGGGCCTTCGGTAGAGTCGTTAAACTCCAAGCGAGATAAGTGATCTGCCACCATATTTCAACACCCTTTTTATCCTTGACTGTTAGATCGAATTCTTGCAACAACAGGATCCACCTAATCAATCTGGCCTTAGCATCCTTCTTCAAAAGAAGGTACTTAAGAGCTGCATGATCAGTGAAAACAGTGATGGGAGAGCCAATCAGGTAAGCACGAAATTTATCCAAAGCAAAGACTATAGCTAACAATTCTTTTTCAGTTGTGGAATAGTTCATTTGAGCACTGTTTAGAGTTCTGCTAGCATAATATACGACAAAATGTTTCCTTTCTCTTCTTTGTCTTAAACTGCCCCAACTGCGTAGTCACTAGCGTCACACATAATCTCAAATGGTAAATTCCAGTCAGGTGGTTGCATAATCGGGGTGGAGGTGAGGTGAGTTTAAAGGAATCTTCATATTCTTGTGTCCATTCAAATAAAGAATCTTTAACAAGGAGGTTACACATTGGTCTAGATATAAAAGAAAAATTATGTATAAACCTCCTATAGAAACCAGCATGCCCAAGAAAAGACCAAACATCTTTCACAGTTTTGGGTATCGGCAGCTTGGATATCAACTCGATTTTTGATTTTTTCGACTTTAATGCGCTTGGAAGAAACAATATGACCTAGAACGATTCCCGAAGAGACCATAAAGTGACATTTTTCCCAATTCATAACAAGGCATTTTTTTCTTGACATCGACTTAACACTGCTATCAGGTTAAGTAAGCATGTATCAAAGGAATTTCCGAACACTGTTAAGTCATCCATAAACACCTTCATGTACTTCTCAATCATGTCACTAAAACTGCTCAGCATGCATCTCTGAAAATTGGCAGGGGCACTGCATAGCCCAAATAGCATGCGGTGAAAAACTTAAGTGGCAAACAGGTAGGTGAATGTGGTTTTTTTTATCTTATGAGGAGATCTCGATTTGGTAGTATCCTGAGTATCCATCTAGAAAATAGTAGAATCGGTGACCAGCTACCCGCTCAAGAATCTGGTCGATAAAAGGAAGCGGGAAATGGTCTTTTCGAGTGGCAGCATTCAACTTCCAGTAATCTATGCACATGCGCTAACCCGTGACTACCTTGGTAGGAACTAGTTCTCCTGCCTCATTTTTCACTACAGTAACTCC
Organism: Zanthoxylum bungeanum; assembly: GCA_019454045.1. Classification (NCBI taxonomy): domain Eukaryota; kingdom Viridiplantae; phylum Streptophyta; class Magnoliopsida; order Sapindales; family Rutaceae; genus Zanthoxylum; species Zanthoxylum bungeanum. The sequence continues at coordinate 12,888 of SKCR01045421.1, read as the reverse complement.
TGACTTCTTAGAGACAACCTGCAAAGGACTAACCCATTTACTATCAGTAATTGGGTATATAATACCCACGTCTAGTAAATTTATCACTTCATTTCTCACCACTTCTTTCATAGTAGCGTTAAGTCTACGTTGAAGGCCTCTACGAGGAGTAGTGTATGGACTGCATTTTTACATAAGCCCGATGATTAGCCTCGTATGGAGGCACTATCTGAAAAGTTACAGAAGTCACGGGAAATAAATGTCGGAAGGAAAAACCTCAAAAATTAACCCCTCATCGGATTCAGACTCACTAGCCCGCCTCGGATTCACTTAGCCACTGTTTGAAACCAAATCCCTGCAACCCAAAGCCTATCTACCCTCAAACCCAACTGGCCCATCTATCACCAAGCCCACACGCCCCAGCCTTCCCAAATAGCAAAAATCCCATGCAAAACACATGTCATAATCCCTCAAATCACCTTCCAATTTAACAAGATTTAAAATATCCTCCTCACCAAATTTACAAAAATTATTTCCCTAAATAATTTAAGAGAATATCCCCCAAATTGTCATGATTTATTTCCGTACATAGGAGATCCCTTGTCACTATAAATTGAAGACAAAATCACCAAGAGACCTTTCTTACATTCATACGGCAATCACAACCAAAAGAAACCTACACTCTCTTCGTACCTCACACAACACACACCTTAGACTTACACATACACACTACTCGGCAACCACAATAAAAAATAAACCCACCGATTAAACAAAAAAACCAAACCCTAAACAAACCTTTAGGGACACACGACATCAACAAGAAAAGACAAAGAAATTGGCAACAGACCTCTCAAACACAAACAAACTCCACCGACACACACAAGCAACAAAATCAACCCAAAACACTGCTCTCAAATGACAAAGCAAACAACAACAACAAAAAGAAGACCAAAAATAGCGGAAGTAAATAATGGGCAGCACGTGAAAACATTGAAGTAACGTGAACAAACCAACCAAAATAATGAGCAATAAACAACCCCAAACAAACCAAAACAAACATTTAAAACTGATCCAAACCAGCAGCCCAATCATCCTCAAAAGTGCACCAAAAATAACCCAAAATAGTCCCTAAAAAACCATAAAAACAGTGAAGAAAACAGTCCCAAAACAGGTGCCCAAAATCACTAAAAATAGCAACCCAAAAACAGTGAAACAGTGAGCAGAAATAGCGGAACAGTGAGCAGAAAATAGTGATCAGCAAACTAGAAAAACAGTAAGCTAAAACTTTCGGCGACGGCATGACGCACTTCCAGGAAGCAACTTAAAAGGTAAGACCTGAGGGCACCTTTATCCTATTTATTTTTATAGTTCTAAACATGGCATGCTTGGCTGGACGTGAAATACGTCCAGCCGGGTATGCGAAGTCCTACATTAAAGACGGCCAAATTTCTGGTCACATTTTTCTTTATTCCACTTTTATTTCGTCATTTATTTTATGTTATTTATCTTTATTTACTATTTCATATTTAGTTTATTATTTATCTTTTGGTTTATTTATTTCGCCTTCATTCGTTCATGTTGGTGATTATCTGCATATGCTTTATCATATTTCATGCATATATTTTATTTACATTGCATTAATGTTTATGCGTGTTATCCCTTGCGATATATCGGATGGAAACCCAAACGTAAATTCCGTAGCCGAATCCGAATGGACGGAAGTGCAGTCTGTACTTGAGATACAACTTCACGTACCACTCGGGAAATACTCTCATATACTTGACTAACCCTCCATTTATTCGCTATTTACTTATTAGCGTTTTTCCCGCTTTTGACTATTTATCAACGCATTTCTTAATTTAATTTACTTTTATTTATATTAATGTTTATGGGTGTGCAAATTTGTGTGTTTATTTGAATTATCTTGCATGAATTGCATAAAACTTGGCTATACCATTGTGTGAACCCGTCCATTATACTGGCATAAGTAAGGGACCATTCCAAACCCAACGGTTTGAGGTCTTCCCTTGCGAGGGGTGAGTGTGGCCTTAAATCATTTCCCAGCTCACACTGGGTGGCGACTCATTTATTCTCTGGTTTAGTCCCCAGAGGGCTACTTCGTACTCAATACGGGCTGCGAGCCCAACAGTGTCACGGTCGCCGAGCATCATAGGCATAGCGGTAAACCCCGCTTCGCTCCTACAGATGGCGACTCCACTGGGGATAGAGAATCGGCCCCGAAAGTTTTCACATGGATTTTTTATCCCATGTGTCTGTGAGAACTTTCATGTATCGATTGTATGACTAGTCCTTAGACTTGCGGTCTTTACAATCTTATGTGTGGATCAAATAACTTTGACATTCTCCTTCCCCGGTTCAAAAGAGCCAGTCATAAGGGTATGATTGGGTCATTTGTTGAAACACATGAAGTTTATAAAGATACAACAGAGAATCGCACCTCTCTCGGATAAACACATGAAGTTTATGAAGTTTATAGATGAACATAAAGTCCAAGCGGTCATTCGTTCTCTTCCAAATAGCTGGGAGCATATGAAGATGCATTTGACCCACAATGAGAGCATCAAAACCTTTGATGATGCTAAACATCACCTTGAATTAGAAAGCGACCGCCTTGCGGCTGCTAAGTCAAATACTGAAGTGTATATGATAGAAACTAGCAAACCTGGGGGTTTCAAGAAGAAAAAGAAAATTTCATGGTGGTAGGTTCCAGTTCGGAAAAGAACAAAATTCTTCCAAACCAGAAAAGAAACAGAAAACCAATCAACATGGGAAAGGAAAACGTCATACCAAAAAGAAAAACATGGAAAAGATTAAATGTTTTAACTGTGGTAAGAAAGGTCATTTTGCTCGTGACTGCACTGATCCTAAAAAGGTGAATACCTTTCATGCAAATTTAAATGAAATATGTGTTTCAAGTTCAATCTTTCTAACTGAATCTAATCCTTTGTGGACTGTAGACTCAGGAGCCACAGACCATGTAGCGAAGGATAGAGATGCCTTCGTGGAATTCCGGCGAATTTCACCTGGGGTGAAGTGGATATATGTTGGCAACAACTCACGGGTTGAAGTCAAAGGCATAGGAACATGCAAGTTAGTCATGCATGGTGGAAAAACTTTACTACTACATGATGTATTGTTTGCTCCACAAATTCGTCGAAATTTAGTCTATGTGTTGGTTTTGGTTAATTTAGATTTCAATTTGAACTTCCATAAATTTGGTGTTGATTTGTACTTAGGTACAATACACTATGGTTTTGGATGTTAGGTACAATACACTATGGTAAACCTCTTAAGCCCATAACTGGATGGTTTTATTGTATTAAATGTTGAATGTTTTAATCACAATTCCGGTTTTTCGTTTGTTACTTCATCTGTCAGTGATGATTGTGATGTAACTATGTGGCATGCTAGACTTGGCCACATTGGCCAGCAAAGAATAAACAGATTAGCCAAAGAAGGCTTTCTGGGAAATATTGAGAAGGTGGAATTGTCAACCTGTGAATATTGCTTGGCAGGAAAAATTGCGAGAAAACCATTTGGAAAAGGGACTAGAGCAGAATTTCCATTACAATTAATTCATTCAGATATCTGTGGTCCAATGAATGTCAGGGCAAGGCATGAAGCATCTTATTTCATCACATTTATAGATGATTATACACGCTTTGGTTATGTCTATTTGATTGCTTATAAATCCGAAGCATTAGAATGTTTCAAGAAATTTATGAATTTTACAGAAAATCAATTAGACAAGAAAATTAAAGCACTAAGCACTGACCGTGGTCGTGAGTACTTATCTGATCAGTTCAGAGAATTATGTGATGAAAAGGGAATTAGTCGTCAGTTGACTACTCCTGCTACTCCTCAACAAAATGGTGTTGCGGAAAGAAGAAATAGAACTCTTCTTGAAATGGTTAAGTCTATGATGGCATAAGCAAATTTGCCTATAACCTATTGGGGTGATGCATTATTAACTGCCACATATGTACTTAACCGAGTGCCATCTAAATCTGTGTCCACCACACCATATGAGTTATGGACAGGTCGTAAACCAGATATTCACTTTCTAAAACCTTGGGGTTGTGCGGCTTATGTTCATGTGCGTTCTCACGAACATGGAAAGTTAGGCCCAAGAGGAAAAAAGAGTATCTTCATAAGATATTCTGAACAATCAAAAGGATATGTTTGCATATGTTTGCATAGGTGAACATGAAAGTGGAGGCGTGATAGAATTTGAATCACGAGATATCACATTTTTAGAAAATGATTTTCCTAAGCATGGAGAGATAGGTCAAGATTTATCTCTATATGAAACTCAAGATCACATGGATCACATGATTGGTGAACACTCGGGTTTACCTAATTCAAGTGGGAGTGATGAGAGAAATTTGAGAAAACATGATGAATCTGTTTCACATGAATCTCAAAATGATGAATTAGTTTCACACGAGTCTAATTTACGTGATCCGAGTGGGAGTGATGTACATAATCCAAGTGGGAACAATATGCACGATCCAAATGGGAATAATATCGAAAGTGAAGAATCAGTTCCACCACTAGAATCCCAATTGCGACGTAGTAATCGTATAGGCATTCCTCGAAGTCGTTTCGATGTCGAAGGAGAAACCTTTATGATTCTACCTCAAGATGATGAAGAACCTAGAAACATAAGAGAGGCTCTTCAGTGTCCTGCTAAGGAAAAATGGATGAAAGCAATGGAAGAAGAGATGGAGTCAATGAGGTCCAACCAAGTTTGGGAATTAGTTGATCTACCCAAAGGACGCAAAGCTGTTAAGAACAAATGGGTTCTTAAAATAAAGCATAATGCCGATGGCAATATCGAAAGATATAAAGCACGACTTATGGCAAAAGGGTATACGCAACAAGAAGGAATTGACTATGAAGAGACTTTTTCACCTGTTGTAAGGTTTACCTCAATTCGCTTGATTCTGGCTATAGTAGCAAGTATGGATCTAGAATTACATCAAATGGATGTAAAGACTGCTTTTCTCAATGGAGAACTTGATGAAGAAATCTACATGGAACAATCAGTAGGCTTCATAAAAGAAAATGAAAAGGAGAAAATATGTAGACTTTTAAAGTCTATATATGGTGGCAAGCAATCGTCTAGACAATGGTATATACGATTCCACAATACAATCATTTCGAATGATTTCATAATGATAGATGAGGATCATTGTGTGTACACCAAGAGAGATAAAGATAAGTTCATTATCTTATCTTTGTACGTGGATGATATACTTATAGCTGGAAATGATAAGGAGTTTGTAAAACACATTAAAGAATGGTTATCATCTAACTTCGAGATGAAAGATATGGGTGAAACTGCATATATTCTTAGGGTTAAGATCTCAAGAAATCGTTCAAAGAATTTATTATCTCTTTCACAGGAGTCATATATAAAGAAAATTCTTGAACGCTTCCAAATGCAGGCTTGCAAACCCATTGATACTCCTATCACGAAAACTGAAGCTTTGAGTCGTAGATTGTGTCCTGAAACTCCACAGGAAAAGGAACAAATGAAGAAAGTTCCTTATCCAAATGCAGTTGGAAGTTTAATGTACGCAATGTTGTGTACAAGACCTGATATATGTTTCGCTGTTGGAATGGTAAGTAGATATCAATCCAATCCAGGACTAGCACATTGGAAAACAGTTAAAAGAATATTTAGGTATCTGAGAGGGACAGCTGATTACTCATTGTGTTATCAAAGAAATTATCTGCAATTGAGAGGCTATACTGATGCTGACTGGGGAGGAGATTTAGATGAAAGAAAATCTACCTTCCGTTTTGTTTTCTTGCTAAACAATGGTGTCATTTCATGGAGCAGTAAGAAACAATCTTGTATAGCCTTATCCACAATGGAGGCTGAATTTGTGGCCTTTTCATCAGCAGTACAAGAGGCTGTGTGGTTGAAAAGGTTCTTGGATCATTTGGGTATGTCAAATGAAGCTTCTGGTCCAGTTTTAGTTAACTGTGATAGTGAAGCAGCGATAGCCTACACAAAAGACCCAAAATTCCATTGTAAAACGAAACATATAGATACCAAATATAACTTTGTGAAAGACATAGTTGCACGAGAAGAGGTAAACATGAAGTACATTTCTACGCAAAAAATGGTAGCAGATCCATTGACCAAGCCTGTTCCTAGAGATGTCTTTGTTAGACATGTAAAAACTCAGGGATTGCGTAGATGTTAATGTGCTTACATATTATGATATGTATCTTTTCCCAAATAATGTTTACTAATGTTAATACTCATTGATATTTGTGTTCAATGCTTACATATTATTATGTTGATACATGTTTAAACAAATATACTATAAGTTAGTATGAGAAGTATGTCGGACAAGTGAATGATTGGCCCTCTCACACGGGCAATCGCCTCCATTACTTTGTGATAATGGGAGATGAGACAAATTTTTAAGCTAATTATCTGAGTGATAATTTAGAGAGCTCAAGCTTGAAAATTAAGTAATGTCGTTATGAGGTCACTTTCTCTGTGCTATGACCTAAGGTGAATAAGTTCGTTTCACCTTACTTGTCTTAATGTCAGTTATGAGTTAGACATTGTGTTTGTCTGAACTATAATCTGTACGGTATTTTATGAGACATGCGCTCCATGGGAAATGAGAGAATACCGTAGCACATGTTTTCATACCATGTGTACATTTGTGACTATTGAGGGTAATACAAGTAAAGATCTCAGTCTTGATATTGTGTGAGACCCTTGAGATTATTTCAATCTCACATTGTACCCTTTAGATTCTTGTCTGCTTCTTAAAACTTAGATTTGATGATCGCTATCTTGGAGTGTTGCTGAAAGATCATGAGAGATTCGATCTGAAAGAACATCTCACCCAACAGTCTGACACCAATCTCGGCAACTCCAATCTAACCCACACATGGCCAGCATAGACGACCAGACCCTAGAAGAATAGAGGCACTGGAAGAAAAGATGATCAATATCCTCACTCGAACAACCACAGAGAATACACCGAGAGCACGCAGAGATGCCAAATCTCAGCAGACTGTCCTGAGTACAAAGGCCACCCTGAATAGACATCCAAAGAAGAAAGGAATGACGGGGGATTGCCTTCCGGAACCAAACTACACGAGACCAATGCAACTGGGGTTTCCTAGCCCTCATGGCATTCCAGGCACTATCCACAGAGAATCTTCCGTTTGTATCCTCCTCCCAAACCAGCATATCCTCCCTCAAACTAGAAGGAGACGGAAGATGAGACTGAGCCAAATCAATAAGAGCAGCAGATCTAGAAGGGGGCCATTGCCAAGCAGAATCGGCGATAATGGATGCAACTGTAGCCATTCTATCCAAACCAGAATCATAAATCACTCTCTCGCCCAACGTGTCCACAATCGGGCCAACAGGATGCCAATAATCAAACCACAGTGACGTCTTCTCACCATTACCAATCCTCACTCTCATCCGCCGACGGGACCAAGAACGAAGCTCCAAGATCTTACGCCAACTCCAAGAGCAATCTGAAGGACAAGGGACCTCCCAAAAACTTCTCCCCCGCAACAAATAAGAGTGAACCCAACTCGACCAAGAGGAAACCTGGCCAGAACAAAGAAACCAAATATGTTTAACAATAGCCGCTCTATTCCAAGAATCCAAACTCTTTATCCCCAGCCCACCCTCCTGAAAAGGTAAACAAACTTTGCTCCAAGCCACTCTCGCCCCAGAAGAGGTGAGCGCACTACCCTTCCAAAGGAAAGAGCGAAGAATCGTCTCCACCTTCCTAACAACAGACTTAGGAAGAATAAATAAAGAAGACCAATAAACTTGAATGGAGAACAAAACTGACTTAATAAGCTGAAGCCGACCTGCATAAGAGAGAAACTTACTACTCCAACTCTTGGCACGCAGAATAATACGATCCACAAGAGAAGCACAATCAGAGGCCCTGAATCTAGTAGAGATTAACGGGACTCCCAGATACCTCACTGGAAGATTCCCAACTTGGAAACCCAAAACGTGACACAAGTGGCCTAGAAGGGTATGAGAGATTCCAGAAGAGAAGAATTGACTTTTATCTGGGTTCGGGGTTAGACCTGATAAACCACTAAACTGCCCAAGGCATTCCTTGATCAAGGAGACAGAATACGCTTCAGCTTTACAGAAAATCATAAGGTCATCCGCAAAACATAGATGAGTAAGACGGTCCTTAGAACATCGCCAGTGGAACTGGAAACCCGGATTAGTAGCCATATTACGAAGAAGACCTGACAACACTTCCATAGCCAAAACAAAAAGATAAGGAGACATGGGATCACCTTGTCGTAATCCCCGACCCCCAGGGAAGAAACCATGCAGCTCACCATTAATAGAGACAGAGAATCTAGTAGTAGTCATACACTCCTGAATCCAACCCACCATCCTCTCTGGAATACCAACTGTCCGCAGAACCTCAACCAGGAAATCCCAACGAACAGTGTCATAAGCTTTCATCAAGTCAATCTTAAGAGCACATCTCGGAGAACTGCCATTCCGGTGATAATTCCGAACCAATTCCTGACACAAAAGAATATTGTCACTAATGCGCCTTCCCGTGACAAAAGCAGATTGTTGTGACTGATTACTGAAGGGAGGATAATCTTGATTCTATTCGCAATCAGCTTGGCAATGCACTTGTAAATGGTATTACAACAAGAAATAGGCCTAAAATCCTTAACCTGGGAAGGGTTAGGAATCTTAGGAATAAGAGCAATGGATGTAGCATTAACCTGCCTCAAAAGACGCCCAGAAGAAAAGAAAGAGTGAATAGCACAAAGGACATCATTCCCCACAATATTCCAACACTGCTTAAAGAAGCCCGAATTAAACCCATCTGGACCTGGAGCTTTATTGTCCTTCAACCCGAACAAGACAGCCTTAATCTCCTCATCTGAAACCTCCTGAGAAAGAGCCACACTCTGCTCAGCAGTCACATGTCTAGTAATAGCAGAACGAAGAACCGCCTTATCAAAATCCTGCTGACCATGCTGAGGACCAAAAAGGGTCTCAAAAAAAGAAACAATCTCATCTCTAACCAAGACATCTTCCTCCACACGGGTCCCATCCTCCTTATTAATAGAAGTAATCTTACTACGACCGTGAAAACTCTTCATAGCCGTAAAAAAGAATTTAGTGTTCTGATCCCCAAGGTTAAGCCACTGGACTCGAGATTTCTGTCTATTGAAGCCTTCTTCAGCACGACTTAAAACTCCATAACTTAACGAAAGACGAGCTTCTTCAGCTAGCAGAGCAGAGTCACTAGGGTGGTCCTGTAAAGCACACTGCACTCTGTCCAGATCATTTCTAATCTCCAAGACTCGCCCCGAAATCTTAGAGAAATGCTCAACATTAAATTTCTTCAAAGCCAACTTAACATTCTTCAGCTTACAACATAAACGGAACATCGGAGTACCATGAACATCAATATCCCAAGCCCTATCCACAACAGAGAAAAAATCAGGATGGTCCACCCAAAACTGAAAGAACTTAAAGGGGGTAATCCTCTTAGGGAGCTCTGCAAGCTTAACAACCATAGGAGAGTGATCAGAAATACGGGAAGGAAGGAAGCGGGCAGAAGAGCCCGGGAAAAGACACTCCCAAGAAGAGTTAACAAGAACACGGTCTAACTTGCGCCAAATAGGAGACTGAATCTGCTTATTAAACCAAGTAAACTTACATCCAGAGAACTGAAGATCATCCAACCCAGCCTGACCCAAACAACAACCCAAATCATCTTTCCAAGCTGGCCAAGCCACAGAACCACCACAATGCTCAATCGGAGACCGGATGGCATTGAAATCACCCAAAACAAGCCACGGGGAATCATCAAAAGTACTACCACTAGTAATCAGGTCAGACCAAAGATCCCGCCGCTTCTCGTAGTCACACTCACCATACACCACTGAAACTACACAATTCCACATCCCAGAAATATGAGTCACACGACAATGAATAACTTGAGCTGAGGACTGAATAATACTAACAACAACATCACTAGGGTTCCAACAGACCCAGATACGACCAAAAGGGCTAATATCAGGGTGGCAAAAAAAATTCCATGAAGGGTTTATCACACGAGAGACATTCATAAAATTAACCTCCTTAACCTTGGTTTCAACTAAACCACACAAAGAAAGCTTCTCATCACTAAGAAACCTCCTAACTTCAGCATGTTTTAAAGGGTCATTTAGACCCCTAATATTCCAACAACCAAAAATCATTAAAACATATGCAAAAAGCCAAACCCACAAATCAGCGCCGACGACCCCCTTTAGGGGACTTCCTTTTACCACCAGAACTCTTTCTAGATTTGTTACCATAAGCCAATTTCTTAGAATCCAGCGAGTCAATAGCCTTAATGGCCAAATTGTTAACCATAGGAGTGGGCGAATCAAAAGCTACAGAAAGCGAGCCCTCATTTGACTCAGAATTTGGGAGATCCTCACAAAAATGTGAAGAATCAAGTGAACACTCTCCTTTCAAAATACCATCTGCCTCCACAGAAGCTGTCTCAGAAGAAACCACAGGCAAAGAAGGAATAACCAAAGTCGAGTCCAACTCATTAGTAGAACACTCTCCCAAAACAAGATTTTTGTCAGCATTCAGAGGCAAAACTCCCCATGATCTTACAGGGGTCAAAGAAGAACCCTTACCTTTCTTGTTTTTAGTGACCGGGATCCAGGCCCCCTCCTGATCCTTAGTAGAATCAACCGTAGAGTCCTTATCTGTAGAAGGAATAGGCTTGTGAATAACGGGCGGGGCAGGTTTTTTAACCTCCTTACTAGGAGCCTTTTTAGGGCAAGAAATCACCGAGTGACCAAAAACTTCACAAGTTGAGCATTTCACAGGAACCCATTCAAACTCCACCCTAATAGGGACCCTAGTGCCATTAGGGTATTGGAAGACAATCTCCTCATCAAGGGAATTCCGGGCATCAATCTCAACACAAACACGAGCAAAACTGAGTCGTTTCCTGGACAGTGTAATATGGTCAGCATTGAGAGGTCTCCCAATGGCACTAGCAACACAACTAATCCCTTTCGCCGTCCATAAAGGAAAAGGTAGGTCAAAAAGTCTGATCCAGACCGGGACCTTGAACAAATCCTCCTTAGTCAAAGATAAATTTGGATGCCAAAGTTTTAGAACCAAAGGTCTATTAGCCATATGCCAAGGGGCTTCATCCAACACCACACTAGCCTCTTGAAGGCTATTGAATCTAAACAAAAAGAAACCATTATCGGAGGTAAGAACTTCCAGCAAACCCATTCTTCCCCATAACTTGTGAGCAATAGAATTTACAGTTTGGAAGTCGAGACGTTTTCCCAAAAAGTAACCTACTAAAGTATTCCTCCAGTACACACTTCCTTCTTCAATCACTTCAGCAGATGGGCACACGACAACCTTACCATCTATAATGTTAGGTGTGACATAATGTAAAGCAGTAGACGAATAAGTCGAATCGAAATGGTCAACTCCCAAAGAACCATTCAAAGCAGATGCATAACTCTTAGGTCCACCAGTGTATCCCCCGCCTACTACAACAGGAGACGCTAGCACAGCCTCCTGACTCACGCCAATTTCCAAACCAGCAGACCCCCCTGCACCAGATTCCAAACTGCTAGCAGACCCCCCTGCACCAGCAGGTTTAGACACATTAACAACACCATCAGGCCCAAGAGATACACCCAAACCAGAGACATTAAACTTCAAGCCACCAGCAGCGCTACCAACGGCGCCAAGAACAGATTCTGAACCTCCAATTCCCCCATCAATCAAGTTTGAGGGAGGATGTGCTGGTTTGGGAGGACGATATAAATGAAAGATTTTATGTGGATAGTGTCTGGAATGCTATGAGGTCAAGGAGACCCGAGATGCCTTGGTCTCGAGTTGTTTGGTTCAGGAAAGCTATTCCCCGCCATTCCTTTCTTCTTTGGATGACTTTTCAGGGAGGCCTTTGTACTCAGGACAGTCTGATGAGATTTGGCATCTCCTCTTGCTCGCGGTGTATTCTTTGTGGTTGTTCGAGTGAGGACATTGATCATCTTTTCTTCCAGTGCCTCTTTTCTTCGAGGGTCTGGTCGTCTGTGCTAGCCATGCGTGGGTTAGATTGGAGTCGCCGAGATTGGTGTCAGACTGTTGAGTGGTTATGTCAGTTCTCTGGTGCCTCTTTATGTCATCTTCTGGTTCGTCTGTCTTTTGCAGCGTCAGTCTACCATATTTGGAGGGAGAGGAATGCTCGCACTCATGATATGCCTCTTCGGCCTGTTTCTGCTCTTCTTTATGATATTGTTTTTGATGTTCGGAATCGTGTTAGCTTTTTACGTAAGGTGAATCAATCTTATGACAATAAATGGCTTCACCTTTCGTGGCACCTGCCCGATGACATCTTTTGTTGATCTTTTGTAGCCGTTTGGCTTTCTTCTTGGAGGGCTTGTCCTCTCTAGTGCCTGGGGCATGCCCCTTTGATCTTTTGCTTGTAGCCTTTCGGCTTTTCTTCTAGGAGGGCTTGTCCTCTCTAGTTGCCTGGGGTATGCCCATTTGCTCTTTGTATAGTTTTCTTTTGGTTATAATACTTACTTTATCCAAAAAAAAAGTTCCTGGTCAAGGTTTACATTACTTGGTCAGTAAGTAAACCCGCGGAGACTGGTACATGTCGTATATTGGAATCTTGGATTTCAATGGTTGATACTCAATGAACCATGAGTCTCGGAGACTCGTATGTCATCGGATAAACACAAAACGACTCACTGGAGATTCTTAATAGATGGTACACCAACATCAATAAGAATCTTTTCAGGTTGAGTAGCATAGTGATTCTTTGACTTGAGATATCACTGTGGATATATGAG
>SKCR01045420.1:0-47285 GCA_019454045.1 Zanthoxylum bungeanum | reverse complement strand
GAAGCATTAAGCTTAAAATTTAATAAATAAACCTTTATATTACCCAAGACATGAAATAACCCATTATGAACCGGTGATATAGGTATTCATCACACCTCTAGATAATATGTTTAGTTACAAAACATACTTAGGATTACTAAACACTTAAATAAACAAAACATCATAAAAAATAACTTGAAGATAAATAAAAGTAAAATTACAATAATGAAAGAAAATACTGGGGGTTAGAGGATCCATTTTTAATATTTCAAAATTAGAAATCTCCATTATTGTCAATATTTACCGATTAATTAATTATATTTAATCATACCATAAAGGCAGAAATTCCATTTGTCTCAATTAAGTCCAACCGACCATATAGGCGGTAACAAGGTTATTACCTAAACCGACCATATAGGCGGAAACTACGTCTAGAATATAAAATAGACCATATAGGCGGTAAATAAGATTGTCACCTAAACCAGCCATATAAGCGGTAACTAATTAATACAAATTTTAATTAAAATAAGGGAGATTAATCTAAATTATTATATTAAAAGTCTCACCTTTTCACCCCAGCAAAATGAGATTACCTGCTCATGCTGTAAATGAAAACACACAAAATTTTATTAATTAAATAAAAAGAAAATACAAGAAAACTTAAATAAATATATAAGACACTTTCCTTTAGGTTTTCATAGAGAAATTCCTCCAAAGAAAGTATGAAAAATTTACAAAGTTTAGTTTGGTATTTATAGGCAAATCTAAAGCCTTCCACCAATTTCTCCACCAATTGCTCCACCAAACATGGCACCAAACATGACATCAAACATGGCACTAAATATGACACCAAATCCTCCAACAAACATGCAAGCATATTTGGTGGAAGTTTGACAATTTTTATTTTTTTATTTTTTTATTATTTTTTATTTTGAAAATGACTTTAATAATTACACATAACACACTTCCGAATATTTTTTCAATTTTGGTCATGGAAACTTTAGAATTCGAAATTATTATGAACTTTAAAGTTTTAGATTTTTGAGTCTTATTTAATCTGGAACTTGAATAACCTCAATCCGATATCAGAGTAAAAAGTTATAGCCAAAATACGACAATTACGCAAAGTTGGAATTTCCGAAATTGCACTTCGTTAAAACGCCATTTCAAGTTTCCAATCTCCAAAATCAAAATGTCAAGTCTAGTTTTTGCGCTTATTTGTTCCACATTTCGTTTTGATTGATTCTATTAAGTCCAGATTTTATTTTATCTGTAAAATAAACTAAAACACATCAAAACGCTCATAAAACTCGAGAAACTATACAAAATATTAAGTAAAAGTGGTGGTAAATAATGATATATTTTTCGCTCATCACACCACTAAACCTAACATTTTACTAGTCCTCGAGCAAAACAACAAAACAAAATACAACAAATAATTAAAATTAAACTAAGCCGCTTTCATAGGGATCACAGTTACATTTAGCGTATGCAACAAGCCTTTAAACCCCTAGGTGTCCCTAGTGGACGAGTTGTAGTCTATTGATGGCTTATAGTGACGATACCCATAAACATCAATCTAATGCACACAAAAGCAAAAAGACAAGAGAAAAAAGAATAAACAAGTTAGTGACTAAACAAATGAAACTTCTTATCCAAGTTAGTAGTTTTCTTTCTTTCTAAATTACCAAATAAGTAAATTCTCCGATTATTTTTACCATTCTTCATATACATAACCAACAAGGTATTAATCAAATTATTGTGCCCACAATATTTATAAGTGTAGTTGAAAAGAGAGTAATATTTTTGTCCTAAAGTTATATTAGAATTTACACCTTTTTAGCAATGGATTTTTTTCTCTTTTTTTTTGGCATAAAATAAAGAAAGCAACATCTTCAATCCATGTAACGAGCTTTCGGCCAGTGACTCCCAAACCAGTTGGCTTTAGGGCACTAGATGTTAAGACACCCCTACAGAATTAATTACTTGGATTTCAGATGTTTCTTTTTATTTCTATAACATCTTTGATCCATGTAGCGAGCTTTGGGCAATGACTCCCAAGCCAGTCGGCTTTAGTGCACTAGGTGTTAAAACACCCCTATTGACTTAATGACTCGGATCTCATACGTTTTTTTACACATTTTTTTTATTTCATTGCTTTTTAGATGCTTCCTCCAATTAAACTATATCAACTTTTCAAATACATCTCATGGATGTATGTTACCATGCATGTTGATAATACGTGTCAACTGAACATATGAAGATCCAATTTAGTCAGCATTATGGAGAATTCACAACTTAAATAATTCAAAAGGAAATAAACAAAAATTAATTTGTTACGAAATAGGTTGAGATACGTCTCAGTAGTGGAAATTCCTTACACAACAATCTCACACTAATTTCACCTTATTAATAAAATTAAAAACACAAAAACAAAATATATATTTTTAAATTTTTATAATTTTTTAATGTTTTTGATTTTTTTTTTGAAATTTTTTGACTAAAAATAACATAATAAAAACAAGATATTAGCCAATTATTCTCCTCCCTAAACCTAAATGAGACATTGTCTCAAATGTCTTAAGAAATAGAAGATAAGTTTAGAAGATAATACATAGTTAGCTAAAATTCTACATATAAAAATATCAATTAAAGGTTAAGATCCATATTTATCCGACGCTTTTTACCACGATCGTTATCAGACCAGTTTATCTTGGAAATGATAGGGTCAATTTGTGGTTCAAATGCTAAGATTTGGTCAATTAAATCATGGGCAGTTCTGGCAGTAAAGAGGAGTTCTTTTACAGGTTTTAACACAAACCCATTTCTCCGGGCATCATCTAGAAACACACAAAGAAAATCATAAAATCCATCAGTATTAAATAGTCTAATCGGTTTCTGGTATATGTTCAGGTTCACCCAAGATAGTACCATAAAAATTTCCTCCATCATACCCAAGCCATCTGGCAAAGCAATAAAAACATCAGCACGGTTAATCATTTCTACCAGTCATTCAGACATACCTGGTACGATAAGTTCCTCTCCGTTTGATGGTCTATAAGATTCGCCTCTGCCAAAGGTTTTGGGATGATTCCTAGAACTTGACTACCTCATTCCTGTACAGCCCTTGAAACGATACCCATTAGTCTGAGATTGCCACCGTCATATACTAAGTGCATATTCCTTTCAGCTATTAATCTACCCAATTCTTGTGTTGCTTCAATGAACTCTGGTTGCGTGCACATTTATAACAAACACTTATTCTTTTAGCTCTTCTCTTTTTAGCATAGGTGCTTCTTCCTAAACCAGACAGATATGAAACAAAAGAGTCAGATGACTCACCTGCCAATCGGACCCATGCTTCAATAATCCAACGAATGTCATTAGGAATAACTTTGATAATCAGAAGTCTCATTCGTTCCAAGTGAGCTTTATAGACTTTCATAAGAGAGTTTTGAGGGAGAGAAAGAAATTGCTTGTGAAGATTTGCGAGAATGTCTTCCATCCTGAAATGTAAATTTACCTACAAAAATTAAATAAAAAAAATAAAACACACCAAATCTTAATATATACACAATTTGCATGGGTTGCCTCCCTGCTAGCGCTAAGTTTAATGTCGTCAGTTAGATATGACTGCCCAAACGTTAGGCTGGATCTGAAAGTGTGACACTTTTTTTATCGCTAAATTGATTCTCCCCAGTAGTGCTTGACATGCTGGCTATTAACTTTGAATGTTTCATTGGTGTTGGCATCAAGTAACTCAAATACTCCATATGGTAAAACCTGAGTAATCACAAATGGATCTGACCACCTTGATTTCAGCTTTCTAGGGAAAAGTTTCAACCTTGAATTGTATAACAACACTCGCTGCCTTGGTTCCAGTTGCCAGCGTACTATGTTTCGATCATGCGTTTCTTGGTATTTTCTTTGTATATTATGGCATTCTCATAAGCCTGTTGGTGAAATTCCTCCAATTCCTTGAGTTGGTGGAGCCGTTTTTCTCCTGCTGTTAGTGGATCAAGATTTAACTTCTTCAGTGCCCAGTATGCTTTGTGTTTAAGCTCCACTGACAGATGGCATGCTTTCCCAAACACCATTCGATATGGGGACATACCAATGGGTATCTTGTAAGCTGTCTGGTAGGCCCGTAATGCATCATCCAATTTTGTAGACCAGTCTCTCCTTGTTGATCCAACGGTTCTCTCCAGAGTTCTTTTGATCTCTCTGTTTAAAAATTCAACTTGTCCATTTGACTGTGGATAGTAAGCAGTGGCAACTTTATGAGTAACTCTGTATTTGGATAGGAGTGCATCGAAGTATCTATTGCAGAAATGTGTGTCATCATCACTGATAATTGCCCGAGGTGTTCCGAAACAAGTGAAAATATTATTTTTAATGAATTTTATCACCATTTTGAATCATTTGATGGCAGTGCTATTACTTCAACCCATTTGGAGATATATTCTACTGCAACTAGTATGTACATGTTTCCGAATGATAGAACAAAGGGTCCCATAAAATCAATCCCCCATACATCAAATATCTTCGCTTCCAGAATATTTTGTAGAGGTCCTTCATTTCTCATCGATATATTTCCCATTCTCTGGCACCTGTCACATTGAAGAGCAAATAAGTAAGCATCTTTAAATAGAGTGGGCCAGAACAAATCTGATTGTAGGACTTTGGCTGTAGTTTTATTTTCGCTGAAGTGTCCACCGTATGATGATGAATGACAGTCCTGCAAGACATTATTGACCTCCTCTTGTGGAACACAACGCCTCAGTAATTGATCAGCACAACATTTGAACTGGTACGACTCATCCAAGACATAGTGCTTGATTTCTTTGAAAAACTTCTTTCGTTGCTGACGTGTCCAGTCTAATGGCCATTTTCCCGATATTATGTAGTTTACATAGTCAGCATACCAAGGGACATCATGTTGTTTCATGGCAAACAACTGTTCATATGGAAAAGTTTCTTTGATTGTCAGTTCATTGCCAGCTGTTTCTTCATTCTCAAGCCTCGATAAGTGACCTCCCACTTGGTTTTCTGTCCCTTTCCTGTCTCGGATCTCCACGTCAAATTCTTGCAGTAGAAGCACCCAACGGATCAATCTGGGTTTGGCATATTTCTTCATGATCAAGTATTTAATTGATGCATGATCTGTGTAGACCACCACTTTGGGACCCAACAGATAGGAGCGAAATTTATCAAAAGCAAATGCAACTAAGAGCAACTCATTTTCAGTGGTTGTGTAGTTGAGTTGTGCTTCATTCAGAGTTATGCTGGAGTAGTAAATGGTATGGAAAATTTTCTTTTACGTTTTCCCAAAACTGCACCTACAGTAAAGTCACTAGCATCGCACATCACCTCAAATGGAAGGGTCCAATCTGGTGCTACTATGATGGGGGCAGAGACCAGCTTCTGTTTTAAGATCTCAAAAGCTTCGTGGCATTCTTTGGTGAAGTTGAAAGGTACATCTTTCTCCAGAATATTGCACAGAGGTTTAGCAATCTTGGAGAAGTCTTTGATAAATATCCTGTAAAAGCCTGCATGTCCGAGAAAACTCGAATCCCTTTGACAAATGTTGGTGGAAGTAAGTTTTCAATTATTTCGATCTTTGTGTTGTCTACCTCGATTCCTTTTTGTGAGATCCGATGTCCAAGGACGATGCCTTCTTGCACCATGAAGTGGAATTTCTCCCTGTTAAGTATTAGGTTGGTATCTTCGCATCTTTGTAGCACATTTTACAGATTTTGCAAGTAGTGGTCGAACGAGTCTCCAAACACAGAAAAATCATCCATGAAAACCTCCATACTTTGTTTCAGCATGTCTGAGAACATGGCCATCATGCAATGCTGAAATGTGACTGGAGCATCACATAGTCCAAATGGCATCTGATGAGCGGAAAATATATCACTATTTACCGTCCCTTTTACCTAATATTTTATTTAGTTTCTTGAGTTTTATGAACGTTTTGATGTGTTTTAGTTTATTTTACAGATAAGATAAAATTGAGAGTCAATGGAATCATTCAGGACGAAATATGGAACAAGGAATGGCAAAAACTGGACTTGACATATGGATTTTGGAGATTGGAAACTTGAAATGGCGTTCTAACGAAGTACAGTTTAAGAAATTTCAGCTTTGCGCAATATTCGTATTGTGGTCATAAATTTTTACTCCGATATCGGATTGAGGTGATTCAAGTTTCAGATTAAAGAAGATTCAATGATCTACAACTTTGACGTTCGTAGGAATTTCGAATTCTGAAGTGTTCATGACCGAAATTGATGAACAATCCGAAATTATGTTATGTTTAATTATTAAAGTCATTATCAAAAATAAAAATTGTCAAACTTCCACCAAACATGCAAGCATGTTTGGTGGAGTGTTTTGTGCCATGCTTGGTGGAGTATTTTTTGCCATGTTTGGTGGAAGCCTTTTCTTTGCCTATAAATACCAAGCCATATCATTTGTAATTCTCATGTTTTCCTTAGGTTTTTGTAAGGAACTTAAGGATTGCATCTTGTTTGTATTTATTTTCTGTATTTTAATTTAGTAATTTTTTTTTCAGTAATAGTAATAGTTTATTTTATTTTTATTTTCTTTTATGTTTAATAGTTAAATTTATGTTGGGGGAAGGGTGAAGCTTTTATTATTTTAGTTTAGATCAATCTCCCTTAATTATAATTTAATAATACGGACTAAAGGTTATACCGCCTTAATGGCTGGTTTTATTTATTTGACATAATGTGACAACGCCTATATGGCCGGTCTTTATGTGACAGATGATTACTGCCTATATGGCTGGTTTATGGACAAATAATAACACCGCCTTATGGTTGGTTGGACTTAATTAAAAATATGACTTAATCAGGATACCGCCTATATGATCGGTTGGTAATATCACTGGTAATTTCTATATTATAATCAGGGAGATTTCTAAATTAGGAATAGTAAAAGTGGATCCCTTAACCCCAGTATTTTATTTTTATTCTAGGGAAGTGATGAAACACAATATTAACAAGCTTAATAATTGATTTAATTATATTATGGGTAATTCTTTAGTTTGTTTATTGAATCTTAAGCTTAATGCTTCTTGTTGCCTGATGACCGATAAGATTGATGTGGTAAACTTAAAATGAACTTGGAAAATGGATTTTAGGTTTCAGCCTTAGATTCAATAGCTCCCGATCTTCCTTGAGGATAGATAAACCTTTAATAGATTTCCTTACATTATAGGAATATACCTGTTGGGCGGGGGTAGCCACAATTGGAACTTGCACTTAATGAATTCAGGTAACTTGGTTAACATATGAATATGATTAATTGGGTTATTTGGGTGTTTGTATCTGACCATCGGAAGAGGCTTTTGCACAACTTCGTGTTCCAAGTTAGCAAACTGATTTATTTCACATATATAAGAGAATCAATTCATTACTAGAATAATATTGTGTGGAATCACAACCCTATATATTTGTGTCTTTTGTTTATTTTCCTTAATATTTTCTTTTGAGTATTTATTTATTTGATTTATTTGTCAAATCAACATTCAACCAACAAATCAAGCAATCATTTTCTTCTCCCTTAATTTCCTCGTGGGATCAATATTTTTATACTACTTGAACGATACACGCGCTTGTGTTATACGCGTGTGATTACGCCGATCAAGTTTTTGAAACCGTTGCCAGGAATTTATGTTTCTTGAGTTATTAATTTTCTTATTTACTTGTTTCTAATTCTCTTTATTTTTATCTGTAATTTTTTCCTTCTTTTATTTTACAGGTGGTTGACATGGATCTTAGTTGGGTGATAAAAGAATTACGAGTTTTACGAGGTGAAGATACACCCCAAATTAGGGAGCAGCAGTCTGGTTTTCTAATCCCTGTTGTCCAGCCTAAAAACTATCCTTGGATGTCAGAACCATTCAACATAACATATTCTCAACCATATCAGAACTCAATAAGGAGATGTGAGATATGTGGTGGTAACCACCCGAGCATTAATCACTACTATAATTTAGGGTGGAAGAATTATCATAATACTTCAAGGTACGAAGAACCAGTATATTTCACTGAATCTTATTCTCCATCTTATCCACTATCCACCTACGATCTTAATCAAGAACCAGAACCATCAGAGGAAGATCATGTGATTGACATGCTCAAAGATTGGTTTAAGAAACAAGACGAAATGATAGATACAATGCTTGAAACAATCCAGAATCAATTCGAAAGTCTTCAGAGTCAAACAACATCCATTCATAGAATGACTGATCAAATGAGACAATTAACATAAAACCAGAGCTACGTACCTCATGGAGCATTTTCACATGAAACTGACGAAGCCTTTGAGTACCCAGAGTTTCACAATGACACCTTAACAGAGGAAGAGGCTGAGCAGTATCAAGAATCAGAGGTATCGGTTCAGGAACCTGAACAGGCAAAGTCTCTATTTGATTTCTATTATTCGGACTCTGACAAGGATGAAGAAGCAGAGCTGTTTGTGCTAAGAAAATTCAGGATGAAATTTTGTATCCTCAAAATGAAGATCTTGGAGCTTCCATAGCACAAATGTTTGAAGAAGATCTACTTGAGTAAGTCATATAAACTACAAAGGATGAAAACCTAAAATCTGACATCTTTTTACATCCTCAGGTTGACACTTATGGAGAATGCATTTCACAAATGACAGATGAAGAGCCGAATGAGGAAATTTTAAAATACATATATGAAGAAAAGGTGGAGCAAGATGATGCACAAATGGAGGAGCAAATGACAGACCATATTGAAGATCTAATGCATTCAGGAGAAACATCACTGTTTTGGGGAGTACAAATCAAAGACATCGCCCAGAAGCTTGACAGAATGGAACTCTCATTCCAAGTCAAGCACCATACGAGACCTCCTGGTTTTATTTCTTTCCTTTCAGGAACTACTGGAGTGACAAAGTTTAAAAAGGTGGCACAAGCACTGAATGAGACAAAATTCTTTTTGCCACTTTACCGTTGGAAGAGACATTCAAAAGCAACGCCCACGAGATTGTCTTTAATCGGACATCCAAAACTATGTTGTAACCTCTTTGACATAAGGATTTTAGTCACGTCTGGCTGAAGATGAAAAATTTAGCGCTAGTAGGGAGTCAACCCATGTAATATGTTATAATTTATTTTTCATATTTTGTGTATATATGTTGTAGAGATTTTAATTTTGTGTGATATTTTCAGGGAAAAGCACAAACAGAGCATTTAAGGCAAATCAAGATAGAAAGAATGGTGTTTGGAAATCAAAATAATGAGAGCTAATTCATTAGTGATGGATGAGCAAGTAATGGATTCTTGTGACGCGTCCTAATGGATTTCTATGCCAAACGAGTGGCGTATTGTGTACTCAATTCCATTGCCTTAATAATTGCTTTGAATTGCTTTTATTTTGTTATTTTCTTTTATTTTCACCGACAAGATCTATACTTTTTTACTTTCCCGATTTATTTTAACGTTCATTGCCATTTGACAGGTACTAGTGCTATTATTACTCACCCTTTTCAGGATCTATAAATTCAGCTTGTCATTCTTCTCTTCTACACATCCAGATAAAAATTCAGATAAGAGAAAAATGGAAACCACTTCCAAGCGACGGGTTACTCATATCTGTGTGTTTTGTGAATATAACTTTGGGACCAAACCAGAATTTATGGAGGCCGCAACAGAATTGGGTAGAGTTATTGCTGAACGAAACATGCACTTAGTATATGGCGGTGGCAATCTAGGATTAATGGGATGTGTTTCAAAAGCCGTGCAAGAAAGTGTAGTGTTTGGTGGAGTGTTTTGTTCCATGTTTGGTTGAGTGTTTGGTGGAGTTCTTTGTGCCATGTTTGGTGGAGTGTTTAGTGGAGAAATTGGTGGAAGCCTTTTTCTTTGCCTATAAATACCAAGCCATTTCATTTGTAGTTCTCATGCTTTCCTTAAGTTTTTGTAAGGAATTTAAGGATTGCATCTTATTTTTATTTATTTTCTGTATTTTAATTCTGTATTTTTATTTACAGTAATAGTAATAATTTATTTTCTTTTCTTTTCTTTTATGTTTAATAGTTAAATTTCTGTTGGGGGAAGGGTGAAGCTTTTATTATTTTAGTTTATATCAATCTTCCTTAATTATTATATGGAAATTATAATTTAATAATACTGACTAAAGGTTATACCACCTCAATGACTGGTTTTATTTATTTGACATAATGTGACACCGCCTATATGGCCGGTCTTTATGTGACAGATGATTACCGCCTTTATGGATGGTTTATGGAAAAATAATAACATCGCCTTTATGGTCGGTTGGACTTAATTAAAAATCTGACTTAATCAGGATACCGCCTATATGGTCGGTTGGTAATATCACTGATAATTTCAATATTATAATAAGGGAGATTTCAAAATTAGAAATAGTAAAAGTGGATCCCCTAACCCCAAAATTTTATTTTTATTTTAGGGAAGTGATGACACACAATATTAACAAGCTTAATAATTGATTTAATTATATTATGGGTAATTCTTTAGTTATTTTATTGAATCTTAAGCTTAATGATTCTTATTTCCTGATCACCAATAAGATTGATGTGGTAAACTTAAAATGAATTTGGAAAAGGGATTTTAGGTTTTAGCCTTAGATTCAATAGCTCACGATCTTCCTTGAGGATAGATAACCCTTTAATCGATTTCCTTACAGGATAGAAATATACCTGTTGGGCGGGGGTAGCCATAATTAGAACTTACACTTAATGAATTCAGGTAACTTGGTTAACATAAGAATATGATTAATTGAGTTATTTGGGTGTTTGCATTTGACTATCAGAAGAGGCTTTTACATAATTTCGTGTTTCAGGTTAGCAAACTGATTTATTTCACATATATAAGAGAATCAATTCATCATTAGAATAATATTGTGTGGAATCACAACCCTAGATATTTGTGTCTTTTGTTTATTTTCCTTAGTATTTTCTTTTGTGTATTTATTTATTTTAGTTATTTGTCAAATCCACATTCAACCAACCAATCAAGCAATCATTCTCTTCTCTCTTAATTAGATACCTGTAAACAAATAATATCAACAATTAATAACAACAGTAGGAATTAAGTCCTCGTGGGATCAATATTTTTATACTACTTGAACGATACGTGCGCTTGCGTTATTCGCGTGTGATTACGCCGGTCAGCATCATGTGGAAAGCAAAAGTACCATACAAACATGTAAAAGTGGTTTTCTCTTGATCTTCTGGGGCGATGGCAATATGATTGTACCCCGAGTATCTATCCAGAAAATAATAGAACTCATGTCCCGTCAATCTGTCTAGCATCTGATCAATGAATGGGAGCGGGAAATGATATTTCCTTATTACTTTGTTCAACTTCCTATAGTTCATGCATACTCTCCATTCAATTACCGTTCTTGTTGGAATCAGCTCGTTCTTTTCATTTGTGACTACATTAATTCCTTCTTTCTTTGGCACACATTGCATAAGACTCACCCACATATTGTCAGAGATAGGATAAATGATGCTGGCATTCAACCATTTGATAATTTATTTCTTCACGACCTACTTCATGATTGGATTTAGTCTACGTTGATGCTCCACTATGGCTTTGTATTCGTCGTTCATCAAAATTTTGTGCATGTAAAATGATAGACTAATGCCTCGAATGTCTGCTATAGTCCAGCCAATGGCTTTCTTGTGTTCTCGTAACACTCTCAGCAACTTTTATTCCTGCTATAATGTTAGTGACGAAGAAATAATCACAGGTAAATCAGAAGCGTTTCCTAAGAATGCATACTTGAGATGACTCGGAAGTAACTTTAGCTCCAGCTGTAGTGGTTCTTCAATCGAAGGCTTGATTCATTTTTTTTTCGGTAGTTCCAGATTTTCCACCTGTGGTGTCGATTTGAAGTGAAATGGTCTGTCAATGTAACGACTGGTAGTTTTTATTACTACTGTTAGTGTCCTAGCCATGCCACGAGATCTCTAAGCGTGATTCGTGTGTGAATAAAATCAAAAATAAGTTGCGGAGGACTTACATTAATCGGTTGAATTCAAAACTTTTTCTTCGATGATGGAAGTTCCAATCCCTATTAGTTGTTCCAAACTCATGGGTGATTCTCTCTATCACCTTCCTTTGACTCCTTAAAGTGATAGCTTTGTAGAATTTTGCAACAAAAATCCATGGGAGAGAAGAGAAGCTCACATTTTTGACAAGGAAGAAGATAGAATTGGTTGCTGTGAATAGTAACTAGTTAACTTCCAAAGTTGACTTTGTTAATTTATATTGATGTTGAGTGTAGGATTTGGTTTGAGTGTGTTATAAGTAAAGTCAAATTTACTTTCAACAAATCAAATCCAAGATTTAAGCCTAACCACTTCCATCACATGTCTAACATATTGATATAAGTGAAATGGGTCCCACCACTTTCAAATTCTGAATTTAAGTCGGCTAACTCAACACGCAACTTCGCTCGGGCCCGGGTTCGTTTAATTCCAAACTAAATGAATTTTTCGTTGCGACGTAATTAAATTTAATTTAATTAAATAATAATGCCTAGCAAAATTATTACGAAAGTCGCTCACGAATTAATTCTAAATTAATTCATTCGCCCGAATTAAAATCCAATTTTAATTCCCCTTTGAAATCCGATTTCATTTAATATATCCAATATATTATTTTAGCCCAAATAAATAAATTAAATAGAAAAATCCAATTTAACTATTAAATTTACTTTGCCGATTAATTTCAAATTAATCGCGTTCTCTCTCTTCTAGTAGAATTAATCCCAAATTAATTCTTGCCGTAATTAATCCTATATTAATTTTATCTCTCTTAATTAATCCTAGATTAATTCTGTTCGAGTCAAATATCATCGGTGAATCTTTGGGAGGCGACCCAAGAGATCCCTGTATATATTGGCAGTAAATACGATCATCGGACTATCCGAATACATGCGTACCTGGTACCATGTTCTTACCGATTTACAAGACATGGTTGGCTTCTAGCAAAGCATTGTGCCTACCCAATTCTCCATAAATATTCTTTTAAGGAATATACAATCTTTGATAGGCGTAGTATACATAGTATTGCGTATTAAGATCTAGTATCGGATGTCACATGCTAGGCCTAGGTTGGAATTGTGTCTGTCCCGTATGAAGCATATATCGTATCTCTGGCAACTAGTCTCTATAATCGGATAATCATAACCTAGTCATATTATCCCGATGACTGCAGTACTTAAGAGTACTAGTTCCGTATCCTACGTGATCATCATATCCATATGACTGAAGTGATACTTCCATCTTGACATCACACCCAATACAGAACCTGTTAAAGCCTCGGACGACCAAAACCAAAATATACTGATTGTCGCATGTATTAGCGATGCAAGTCTCAGGTTAAGACCAAATAAACCTACCCTGATTCGGATTCCCATAGACACATAGTCATACTACCAATGGGATTCCGATGGGTCTATCCAGAGCGAAGCTGTTCCCGTACCATCGGTAAACAGAACCTCCTATTACACTTGCATGAGTATCAAATACCCAAATATATGAGAACTATGCCGTTATTCTTCCATAACACACACAAGTGTAATACTAGCCTATTCCGCATTATCGATGTCCAGTCTCGATAATACTACGACTAGGGATATTTAATGATTAAACCTTACGTGGATTAATATTGTCTCATATCTTATTAATCTGGTACTAATCATAATGACTTTTATCATTTATATATATCTCAGTAATCCAATTACAAATGATAAAATATCAATTTCCTTTGTAATATAGTTAATTTGTACAACAACACCATGTTCTGTACAAATAGTGATGTTATGGGTCATAATTGTCCAACAATCTCCCACTTGGCCTATAGTCAATCACTCAAGTGTCCTACACCTGAACTATGTACGAGTCGCTCAAACTTCTACTGAGAAACAGCTTTCGTCAGTGGATTTACAATATTATCATCTGATGTATTTTATTCGATCATCACAACGCCACGATGTATGATCTGACGAATCAGATGAAATAGTCAAAGTATATACTTAGATCATTGATGTGACCGCGGTTCCTTAGCCTGTGCTGTAGCCCAGCTCAGCTGCTAACAGAACTACACCTAATCCAATTAGGATTATATAGATCCAAAATGCTTCTTTTGCTGCCTCAGCTGCAGCAATGTTCCGCTTTTGTTATTTATTCGGCAACAGTATCTTGCTTGGAAGATTTCCAGCTCACTGTTCCGTTATTCAAACTAAATATGTACCCTTATTGTAACTTAAAGTCGTCTTTGTCGGTTTGGAAACTTGCAGCAGTGAACCTAGTCACTTTGAGTTCTCCTTTCCCCATATTCCCAGAAAGCATCATTAGTTCATCCAAGATACTCAAGGATGTTCTTTACATCAATCCAGTGACCATCACCTGGATTGGCCTTATAGCGTCTACATATGCTCAAAGCATATGAGACATCAGGTCACATACATTTCAAAAACGTACGAGCTATGAGAGGGTTGTCAGCAGCTTACTAGATCTATCCTAGTAGATCTTTATTCCTAGAATAAAGCCTGCTTCTCCCAGGTATTCTACGGAGAATTTTAATGAAAGCCAAGCTTGTACCAATTATATTATGGGAATGTTATTGCTAAGAAGCAATACATCATCAACTTATAGGATATTCATTGTCAGTGCGCTCCCACTAACTTTCTTATATACACAAGAATCATCTTCGTTTTGAATGAAATCATATACCATTATGATATCATCAAAACGCTGGTTTCAAGAACGCAATGCTTGCTTCAATCCATAAATGGATCGATTTATCTTGCAAACCTTATTTGTATGTTTTGGCATGACAAAATCGTCAGAATATTGCATACAAACATCCTCCAAAAGGTTTCCGTTAAAGAAAGCGGTTTTGGCGTCCAGCTGTCATATTTCATAAATGAAATATGCAGCATTAGCAAGTATTATCCAAATGGATTTAATCATGACAACAGGTGAAAAACTTTCGTCATAGTCGACACTATGTCGTTGATGATACCCTTTCTGTACAAGCCTAGTTGTGTACATTTGTATATTTCCATCCATGTATGTCTTCCTTGAAGAATCATTTAGTACCAATAGGCACAATGCCTTCTGGTACATCAACCAGTGTCCAAACTTGGTTGGTATACATGGAATCCATTTCGGACTTCATGGCACTTTGCCATAAAAGGAGTCGATACCTTGTATCACATCCTCATATGTAGCCGGTTCGTCTTCCTCAATAAGATTGACATCTACATAAGGTGAGATCAAAAACCCATACCTCCCAGGTTGTTTCCTGACTCTCTCCAACCTACGCGGTTATTGTGTATTCGAAGATTATTGGTACAGTTTCATCCCTGATGAACTGTTGGTGTTCCGTGAGGACTCGGTGCCCGAAATAGTATTACTCTGATTTTCATCGAGTTTTGCTTTCCTCCCACTTGCCACTGCATATAGGAATTCCTCTTAGGAAAATCAAATGGAGAGCAAAAATTACATTGTTCTCTTGTGAGTTGTATAAGTACTATACTTTGTTTTCCCTAGGACAACCTACAAATAGGCACTTATCCGATTTGGGTTCTAGTTTGGTACCATCCAAATATTTAGCGTATGGCCAACATTTCCAAATCTTCTGGAATGAGAAACCCAGTTTCTTTCCTGTACATATCTAATATGAAGTTTGTCTAACAGATTTTCATGGAACCTTATTCAAAATAAGTATTGCATTGTTTAATGTGTATCTTCAGAAGGGAATTGGTAGCTCAGAGCGACTCATATGTTTAAGTATTGTCCATCATGGTCTGACCACAATGTTCTAATACTTTTACCGGTCTATTTTCTTACTTCGTGTCGAAACTCTTTGAATTACTCAAAAGTTTCTGACTTATGTTTCATAAGATACACTTAACCGTAACGCGATGCCGCGATGCCACATCCGTAAAGGTTACGAAGTATTCATATCCACCTTTAGCCTAGCTAGACATGGGCCCACTTACGTCACTATAAACGAGGGCTAACAGATCGGTGGCACTTGCACTTTTACCAAGTAAAAGGTGTTTTAGGCACTTTGCCTAATAAACAAGATTCGTAGACATCATTTGAATTGGGATCAAATCCGTCCTAGTATCCATTCTTCGAAAGTGTGGATATACAAGTCTTGTTCATGTATCCCAGACAACAATGCCATAAATAAGTCTCATCTTATTTACTTAGTTTGAGCTTTTGTTTGTCATGTTATATGTTTAAGATTCGTTTATATTCAAAATATAAAGACCATTATTCACATCTAATATGTTTATCTCAATATCATATTTATAAAGAAAACACCAAGTGTTCTGCAACATAAAGGTATACCCGCAACGGGTTAAACTAGATATAGAGATAATGTTTTTAGTCAAACTAGGTACATTATAATAGTCTCCTAATTTAAGTACATGCCCCAAGGGCAGTTCCAAAACTTAGGTTTCTACAGCTAAAACGGCGACTCGCGTCCTGTTTTCGACTCGCAGGTCGATCTTATCTGAAGTCTGTCTCTTGTTAATCAGCAGATCCCACACATCAGTACATATATTTATATACCACATCTAATATCAAAAATCTAATTTTAAAAACTAGTAGTGGACATGTTTATAACAAACATACCCGAAGCTGGAGCCTTGCCCCGCCTTCACTTCCTTCATGTCTGCATTTTCCATACGGCAGTCACGCTTCCAGTGACCCCGTTTGCCACAATTTAGGCAGACATCTTGGGATATGTCTTTTGTCTTCCTAGAATACAGTGATGATTTAGCCTTGCCATTTTTCTTCACACCTCCAGAAGCCTTCGGCCAAGCCATGGCCTTCTGGGATGTCGAAGTAAGATGCACCTTGCGCTTCTTGCCTTTTAGAAGCTCTAGCTCTGCCTCTTTGAGTATAGCCATTAAATCTCCAAGAGTTTTCTCTTGGTTCATTATGAACCCGCTCCAGCATTCGGGCAGAGACTGTAAGATCAAATCTATAGAAGTCTCGGCCTCATAGGTAATGCCCAGCTAACCTAGCTGTTCGATGTCAGTAATCATCTGCAACACCTAGTGCTTGATAGATGTACCATCTGACATACGCGATCGAAAGAGCTTCTTTTGCAATTTGTACTTCTAAGATCTAAGGTTAGATCTATGAAGATCCTTTAATTTTAACATCATGATATAAGGATCTAATCCTTAGTTCTGACGATAAAATTAAAGTGTCATTGCAGCAAGCATAAAGGATTGAGCACTAAAGTTATCATCAGCATGAGTCTTCCAAAGCTCATGCTCTACTATTTGCTCAACTCCGGGCTCAGGCCCGAGAGGTTTCTCTATCAAATAGAATAACTTCTCGGCTCCCAGGACTATCCTGAGATTCATATCCCAATATGGAAAATTAAAGCCGTAAAAGACATTTTCACATATGATTATGTCTCTTAACGCTAATCTTTCCAGTCATCTTGATTGCTATAGTCCAACTATCCAATCAACGATTTCGGGTACAATCAAATGTAATGATTAATATAGTCCAACTATATAATCAACTACAATTGATCGGTTACATTCAAATATATTGATTACTATAATCCAATTAAATAACCAACTACAAATGAAGTAGTTTGAATACAGTCCAACTGTTCAATTAAAACAACAATTGAATATTAGTCCAACTAATATATTTATATATAATTAATGACAAAAAATGAAATGAGCGCGTATTGGCAAGTATTTAAACGAAATTGCAAATTTAATATTTGCCTCCCACTATTTTTCGGCGAGCCTCTAACCCTCTGTGGAGTACTCGAGAAAACTAGTTTCCTAGTGGGCTAAGATCCCATTAAATAACACACAACCTTGACTTTGGCAAACAAGTTGTATGAAACTTAACTAGGTAGAACTCTAAGATCAATTTGATCTCATCCAATTCCTAGATCCAACTCTAAGTCCGAAACATATATCCAATATATGTCAATATATCCAATATATTCCCTAACCTTTTTTCCTCTGAATCAACTAAGCCTTGGCTTTGGCTCAACAAGCTTAATGAAACCAGTTAAGCATGACCCATTGACAGTGGGAAAGCTTCGTAATCGAGGTCGATGAACAAGAAGTGACCTTGACTTTGGCCAACAAATCACAACTTTCCCAAGACGTACGATGTAAAACAAAGCTTTCGTAATTCAAACACATCCGTGATGGATAAAGGTCTTGACTTTGGCCAACAAACCAATGCCAATCTTGGATCTTGAGAGAGAATCACTCAATGGAAGGAAAAACGCTTAATATTGTTTTGAGGGTTTTTGTCGCGATTTTGCAACCAATTTATTATCTTTAATTAGGTCTCATCATACACCCTTAAGCATGCATTCTAAAAGCATAATAAGGCGCGGATAAAATAATAACGATATTCGGATTGATATACAACAAACTTTGTTCCTAGAATAAATCTCTCCCTTTCATCTCTCCCGCTAGCACTATTCATACTTCTACCCAATTACATAATACTTCTAAAGAAACCTCATTTACATTGAGGGGAATTGGTGAGAAGAGAAATATAATGAGATAAGGAGATAATAGGTTGGACACGCAGGTCCAATTTAATAAATTCTAAATTTATTACAACAATTTCCAAAATTGCCCTCACCCTTCTAATATCCATCTGATATACATTATTCATTCATACATCCAAGTATTCACACAAAGCATGTTATTCAATCAATCAAATCCAATTAATTAATCTTTGAATTAATGATTATCCAATGTTCAAACAACGATTTGATTTGCACGAGTCCAACTCGTTTAAGAATAAATACTCAAAGTATGTATTCTTGAATTATATCAAACTATAATTTTAAATCCAATTTAAATTATATTCAATACTAATTCATATTTAATTCCAAATTAAATAATTACACTTTTAAAAGTGCCTTTTAGACTTGGATTCCAAATCCAATCTTAACATGTCTCAAAGGCCCAATTAGTATCCAATACTGTTTAATTAAAGTCCAATGGGCTTTTAATTAATTCTTTAGGCATGGGCTTTGGCCATTATGGATCAAACCCAAGATGCCAATGCCCAATAAGGAATCACCTTTATGCCATAAAATCAATTTTGGCCCATTAGGCCCAATTAAATTTTTAAAGGGCCAAATGTCATATTTGGACTTTATTAATTTATCGGATACATTTAACAAATTTTTAGATTTCACAGCCACACAACAATCTTTTCGTATTCCCTTGTCTAGATACTTGTGTCCTCCTTTGTAAAATGATGTCTTGTTGGAGCAATTTTTGCTGGATGAATGATATGCTCAATATATCATATACCTCGCAGGATATTCTCGTTGGCTTGTTGCACTTGAGGAAGTATGGGCAGAACGTCATTTGTCCAGAGCTCATAGGCAAGTGTTCTATTGTTCATGGACAAGAAGCTGACAAACTGCAACACCAGGTAATGTATGTAGATAATTGTGTAAAATGAGGAATAATATAGGTATGAATGTGTTAGAGGCAAACACAGTAAAGCATATTCTTGATAAATTTATATTTGCTCACTTAAGTATTCTCTTCTATCATCATATCACAGGGTTATGGTACACTCTTGATGGAAGAGGCAGAGCGGATTGCACGTAAAGAGCACAGACCGAAAAAGTTAGTCGTTATTTCAGGTGTAGGAACTCGCCATTACTATAGAAAATTAGGATACGAACTTGAAGGCCCTTACATGGTGAAATATCTCGAGTGATGAGACAATAAAAATCAACAATTTTATATTTTGTTTAGAATTAACATTTGTTGACGGGTGATTTTATTTCCAGGGGCAATATCAGGATAATACTCTCTGGACAATCCTCCTCCAACCGTGAATTTGTTTAGTTATGGGGGACCAAAAGTAAATTTAGCAGAAGATGAAACAAACACAAAACCGACAAGAGGGTTTTCCTGGTTCGGTGGAATGAATCCAACCTACATCCACGGGAACAAAGTAGAGTGTTAATTTTATTATCAAACCGAGCTCGACCGACCTTTTTTCAAGGGTGGTCAAATGTTACCGAGCTGTTTGCTTTCGTAGTGTTTTACAAATAGTGCTTGAGTGAGATTCTTGCTAACCAAACTATACAAATGAGACTACCCTCCCTTTATATACTAAGAGAAATACAATAATGTTCCCATATCTCTATGACGTCAGCCACATGGATCTCCGGCTGATTAACGGGCTCTCTGCCCCAGCTGCGTCGCCGAAAGCAAACTTGCCATATGACTCCCCATCAAATCACTTTGTTTTATACACTGCCACACTCAATAATTATGATGACAGCCTGTAAAGATCATTTAAGCTATGGTACATGTCAGAGGGAAATGTTCAAATGGTCATGATCACACGTCGGGCGTCATGAGGACGACTAAACAATGAGCCGAACTATCCCAAATACTTCCGACCTGACCCAAAATATTCGAGCTCATTCTCCCGATCCAAGATGAATGATAGAACTGGACAGAGCTATCGGGCTAAAGTGGTCGGTCTTGGCTCTGATGTTATCGGACTCTGAAACTTGTACCATGTTATGTCCTTAAGTCGATCCAATATGGCTACCGGGTCTGAACACCATGTCTGGTCAAAGAATGGCCAATATCCCCAAAACACTCATTGTCCCGAAAGAAGAAATTCCATCTTTGACTTTACCGTACTGTTCAAAATACTTGGTCACAAAATCACTATCAACTTCTGTCCTCTAGTTCTCGGTTTCAACGAGTTATGCGAGTTGGTACCGGGAACTACAAAGTCAGGTGTGCGCTGATCAACCAGTCGGTGGTCGGCCCTAGGAGCCATAGAGAAAACTGCCTCGGCTACCAATCTGGTCCTCCCTGTCATCTTCATGTACTCGGTCACTGAGGATTCTGATTTCCATCCAAATGATCCACTGGCTTGAAGGAAATACCCCATTTACCCTTCTGGTTGCCGTCTCTTGGAAATCGTAAACCATCATAACCTCTTAAATGCCCATCAAATCATTCATAGGGTTTAGTCTGACCGCGACACTTGTCAAGCATCTGTGATCCTCCCGCCAAAAACCAAAAAAAATCAACCGTTCAAGGGGAAACTGAAGAGTTTTTAATCTCGGTCGTTCATTACAACTTGAGTAGATGGAACTTGAAAGTGACACGCGGAGTGCATCCGAGGCCTCTCTTTGATCCAACGGCCAGAAATGCCCAAAACTGTCTACAAAAATGGGAAGTAACACATCTTTCTCTCTTTTACGAAAACCAACATTTCTGAAGCGCACGATACTTCTCCGTCTGAGATCAGCAAACTTTGAGGCCGACAGACTAACTGTCGATACATCCTCTTGATCAAGTAAGTTTTCTGTTCGACCTCCTTCTCAATTACTGAAGCTTTTCATGATCATTTACTGCTTGTGAAAGTTCATATATTCGTTCTCATTTGCTCTTCATGTATTCTATCATGTTTATGCCTCTGTTGTATGTTTCAAATGTGTGTTTTGGATTGGTTAGGTGGTGTTAGATGCATGTGATTCTTGGTCGAATTATGGTATGTGGGTTTTGGTGTTTGATTTCCGAGTTTTCTTGGTTTGTTGTTTGTCACGTGTTTGGTTTGATGTTTTTAGAAAAGAGGTGGTGTTAGATGCATGCGATTCTTGGTCGAATTATGGTCTGTGGGTTTGTTGTTTGATTTCTGGGTTTTCTTGGTTTGTTGTTTGTCACGTGTTTGGTTTGATATTTTTGGAAAAGAATTACTGTTTGTGGCCGAAGTGTGGGCTTCACTCACAAAATTCAACATCTAAACTATTTAGAGAAATATCAAACTCTAAACTATTTAGAGAAATGATATTGTTATAAATTCTTTTGGAAAGATGAACTAGATCAATATCTAACTCAAGTAGAATTTTTATGTCTTAACAATTAAGAAAAAATTCTTGATTTTTAAACTCTCTCACAACTTTTGTGTTTGCTTGAATTTTCTCTCTAACTCTCTTTTGTTGAAATTGGTGTAAATTGTTTTTGCAAAAAATCACTCTATTTATAGAGTGGAGAATGTGGAGAATTTATTCTTTCCAACTTCAACCACCAAAATCCACTCACCATTTTAAATTGCAAAAACACTTGAGTGGATTATCCACCAAATCCATTAATCAATGGAAAAAGTTAGGTAATTAGGTCAAAACTAATTAACAAAAACTTGGTGGATGATTTGGCAAACCATTAAGGCTTGTCTTGATAATGCATTTACCATTATCAAATAATGATTTCATAATTATCTCATAAATATTCATTATCAATTATGGTGTAATAATTATCTCATAATTATTATTTGATTATCTCATAATTAAAAAATATTAGAAAACATTATATCAAACTAATTTAATATTATTTCATTTATATTATTAGACAATCTAATTATATTAGGTTTGCTACAGTTAATCGAGCTAGCACGAGGACCAAATGGACCTACGGTTCCGAGCTCCAATAATTCTGAAATATTAATTAACTCTTTAATTAAATATTACGAATTATTAACTCCGCTTTATCCCACTAAAAACTAGAAGTTGAACTCCCGTTACCGTAGATGGAAAATATAAGCCGAACAACTTCGTTGTCCATCGATATAGTCACTACATATGGATATAGCCCTTCAAGAATATCTCATAAATAGAGCCGGGTCATAAGTCCGTTATACCCCTCTAAACATTTTGTCTCTTAAGCACAATTGATTCTATAATGAACAATTAATTCATAACAATTATGAATATAATATTTTCTATTCGTAATAGGAAAGTTGAGTGCTCAAAATTGTTCAAGTCCCGAATCAACTCTTAAAAAATATATTCTTCTACTTCTCGATAGAAGGAGTGAATTCCATATCTATGTAAAACGTTCTTAGCTACACACCAAACCATGTCCCCAAAATACGTAGTTATTGGTAGAGACTACTACACCAACCTCACCATAGTAAATCAAAGAACACAGTCTTACATGTAGGAGTTTGTAGTACACTCAGGATTAAGATTAATCCACATATGACAATCTAGTAGATAAAATGAATTTCTTGGGTTAAAGGATTTAAAAGAAATTCATTATTATCTGAGTCTAGTCCTATATGATCATATCAAACAATGTGCCTCCAATCCCATGTCACTACATGAACGAACCCAGATCAAGATCGTCATACAAGTATAGAATGGACCGCAGTTATAGATAAAATACAAACACAGTACCCACTCTGTTTGCTCTCTATGGATAATTTAGATTACTAACTTCATACTTAAATCCTCTTGTGCATCAAACATACACTAAGTCTGAAGGTACAAAAGTAATCAAGGTAAACATGATAATTGGACAATATGCAATTTAAATCAAACAACTTTGATAAATGAATAATGCGTTTATAATTATTACAATAATCAATTCCGTTTTACAACACATGAAGCTCAAGGGCATATAGCCCAACAATCTCTCATTTAAACTAGAGCAAATGGGAGATGTCATGTAATCCTAAACCTTTTAGGTGACCTTCAAAAACTGTAGCCGATAAGGTCTTTGTAAACGGATCAGCCGGGTTGTCTACGGATAGAATCTGCGTGACAATGACATCTCTTCTCTGCACTATCTCCATGATAAGGTGATATTTTCTCTCAATATGCTTACCCCGCTTGTGGCTTCTTGGCTCTTTGGAATTTGCCACTGCTCCATTATTATCGCAATAAAGTGTGAGTGGATTATCCATATCTGAAACAACTTTCAGATCTGCCAAGAATTTACGGAGCCAGACTGCTTCTTTAGCTGCTACATATTCAGCCTCCATGGTGGAGTCAGCAATACAAGATTGCTTTATGCTCCTCCATACAATAGCTCCACCACATAGGGTTAATACTGATCTAGATGTTGATTTCCTAGAATCTACATCCGTCTGAAAATCAGAGTATGTATATCCCTTGAGGATCATATCCTCACAAGAATATACTAGCATAAAATTTCTCGTTCTCCGAGTATACTGGAGAATGTGTTTCACCGCCACCCAATGGTCTAATCTTGGGTTGGATTGAAACCTTCACCACCCAATGATCTAATCCTGGGTTGGATTGAAACCTCTGCCACCTAATGGTCTAATCGTGGGTTGGATTGAAACTTATTGACTACTCCTACTGCAAAACAGATGTCTGGTCTCGTACATAACATATCATATATAAGACTTCCAACTGCTGAAGCATATGGAATATGTCTCATCTCATCAACTGCTTGAGGTGTCTTATGAGACTTTTCCTTAGACAAATGAATTCCATGCCTGAAAGGTAAATTACCTTTCTTGGAATTGTGCATTCCAAATCGCATATGAATCTTGTTGATATAGGATGCTTGAGATATTGCTAATAGTCGTTTCTTGCGATCCCGAATGATCTGGATCCCAAGTACATAAATTGCCTCTCCCAAATCTTTCATTTGGAATTGGTTAGTTAGCCAGATTTTCACGTCCGATAATATCTTTACATCATTCCCAATGAGGAAAATATCATTGACATATAACACAAGGAAAACCACCTCCCCATCAATGATACGCTTGTAGACATAAGGTTCATCGATGTTCTGCTCAAAGTTATAAGACTTGATCATAGTATCAAATCTTATGTTCCAAGATCTAGATGCTTACTTAAGCCCATAAATGGACCTTTGTAATTTGCAAACCTTTTGCTATTGACCTTGGGTTAGTAACCCCTCTGGTTGTACCATATAGATACAAAACCAAAAACAAGAACAAGAAGAAAAATCAAACAAAACTAGTTTGACTTATAATCTTTAAAGAGTTTAAGGATTGATTTTGTGAGTTTAGTCAACCCTAACTTCTGTTGGTTGTGAGACATAGCACATAAGTCCTTTTAGTGTTGAACCAAAATCTATCTTCTTCATTTTCGCTTGAACCATGACAGTGAGCATTGTTTTTGCTCACTGCCGCACATAGTGTTGGAGATACGGGGCTCGATTTGTTTTGTTTTTAATCCAGAGTATTGGGGTTGATTTTTTTTTACTGAAAATCAGGCCTGAAACATAGCAGAAACTGATTTAATCAAGGGTTGATTTGGGCAGGGAACTATGCGTATTTCGGGTGTAAAATAATTCAGTTTTGTGCCGTTGTTTAGGGGCTATTCCAGGGTTGAAATTTTGTCTAAAACATAAGTAAAATTTCAGTATTGGAACTGATAAATTTTGGCCAATCGAAGAGTAGGGTAAAAAAAATTTCTAGTCTGATCCCGGGTGCCAAACATGTTCCGCTGCATTAGGAAAGTGGTTCCTACAACTTCACAAGTTGCTACATACTCAGCCTCCATGGTGGAGTCAGCAATGCAATATTATTTTATACTCCTCCATATCATGGCTCCACCAACTGGGGTGAATATTGATTCAGATGTTGCTTTCTCATAATCTACATTCGTCTAAAAATCAGAATCTGTATATCATCACTGAAATATATAAGCATATTATATTATGGCCATAAATTGACTACATTCATCATTTCAAGTGCAAATAGAGTAATGATATATTTCTAGACGCACATATCCTATTTTATTCTGGAATAAGTACAAAGTTTACGTCATAACATAAGTTTTGTATATTCAAAATAAAATCGGGCATGTTCGTTTGGAAAATTATCTTTTTTTGTGCAAATATACTTCATTTTTGTTTATTTAGTTTAAAAAGATTAAGAATCTGTTTGAGTTTATTAAAATCATATTAAAAATAATTTTTTAATATTAATTTTTAAAAAATTATTGATGATATGTTAAAATATAGTTAAATATCACTCTCAAACCGACTTTAATGTGACAAACATAACGAACTAATAAGGTCTTGGTTAAAGTAAGAATAATTGGTGTTTATCTTATTAAACTATAAGATTAACAATAATAAGTTCATTCCTCAAAATGAGTTTGGAATGTAATTAATGTTCTTGCTCTTAATTAACTTTAGATGGAGCAACATAATTTGTAGCAAATTCTGAAATGAAATATATATGAACCAAACCAAATAAAATTCATAATTCTATTAGATAGGGTTGGATATATAAATTTTGTGATGTCTTCGTGTATTGTATGAGATCATTGTTTCATCAAACACAATAAAATATGTCTCTTTTACATTTTAAAATGGTATGAGGGTAATTTATTTTCATAGATGGATGTAAATATTATGTAGCACACGTATATAAAAAAAATGAAAAGCTTTTTAATAATGAAAAATGTTACAAGCAAAAAAAAAACTTGGATAATATTGAACAATTGACCGGAGTAAACACACACGTATAACGCAAGCGCACGTATCGTTCAAGTAGTATAAAAATATCAATCCCACGAGGACTTAATATATAATCTATTAATTTTATGAGGTCAAATGATTACTAGTATCTAACAGATTGTATGATTGATTTGAAATGGTGACGATTCTAAATTTAAAAACAAGTAAATAAAATGGTTCGAAAGTAGGTTTTAAGAAAATTCAATATTAAAAACTATTTAAGGTTGTGATTTCTTCCAATATCATTTTAAAGATGAAGTGGTTATCTTAAAGTTGGGTAATATATTGATTATTAACCTGGAACACTAAATTATATGTAAGCCTCTGTCGATGGTCAGACATAAATACCCAGTTTAACCCAATTGAACCATATGTCTATGTCAACCAAATTATCTGGATTCATTAAGTTTAAGTTCCAATTATGGTTACCTCCGCCCGACAAGTATATTCCTATCCTGTAAGGAAATCTATTAAGGGTTATCTATCCTCAAGGAAGATCGTGGGCTATTGAGTCTAAAGCTGAAACCTAAAATCCCTATGTCTAGTTCATTTTAGATTTACCAGATCAATTTTATTAATGGCCAGTTAATGAAAAAGCATTAAGATTAAGACTCAATAAATAAATCTTTATATTACCCAAGCTATAATCTAACCCCTTAAAAACGGTGATATTAAAAGTCATCACAACCCCAGATAACTAATTTAGTTACAACACATAACTAGGGCTGGTAAAAACTTGAAAATAAAATACATAAAATAAAAATACGGTAAAGTAAATACTTAAAAGTAAATTACAATAAAATAAAATGCTAAGGTAAAATGAATTACTTTTACTACTACTAATTTAGATATCTCCCATAAAATAATATATAAACTTGTGATAATATTACCAACCGACCATATAGGCGGTATCCTGATTAAGTCAAATTAA
Source organism: Zanthoxylum bungeanum (assembly GCA_019454045.1). Classification (NCBI taxonomy): domain Eukaryota; kingdom Viridiplantae; phylum Streptophyta; class Magnoliopsida; order Sapindales; family Rutaceae; genus Zanthoxylum; species Zanthoxylum bungeanum. Next base: position 20,000 of record SKCR01045420.1, on the reverse strand, counting down.
GTCCAACCAGCCATTAAGGCGGTAAAAAGATTTGTCCATGAACCTGCCATATAGGCGGTAAAATGATTTGTCCATGAACCTGCCATATAGGCGGTAAGAAAGTTTAATTACCAACCGACCAATCTGGCGGTATCCTTTATTAGTCAGGTTTAAATAGTGAATATATTATTTTTAAGGGAGATTAATTTAAATAGTAACAGTAAAAGAATTACCTTTCACCATAGCTGGGGAAGTTAGCTCCTCATGGTAAATAGTAAAAACTGTAAAAAGTAAAAAACAAATAAATTACTATTATTACAAAACGTAATTAAAATTAATTACAAAACTAAAAGCTAAAAAAAACTAAAAACTAAAAGAATGTAGAGAGAGAAACTCTCTCTTTAGATAGATTATAAGAGAGAGAGTGGTGCAATGAATTCTGAAATCTCGAGCTCAATTTATAGGCCTCGGTAGGCTTCCAGCGTCGCGACGCCAGGGCCTTCAGCGTCACTACGCCAGCTTTTGTCGACATGGCACGCTCTGGTTCGCCGGTTTGAAGATTCTGGATAAGCTTATAAGGTGCCACGTGGCAGAGTGGTTGGGCTTCAATTATTGTGACACGTGGCGGCTTCTGATTGGTCGAGGAGATTCTTATCCGCCACATGTCAGATAAGTATTAGATACTCAATTATTAATGCTGACGTGGTGCTGACTTGGCGGTGACGTGGCGACACGTGGGAAAGAGAGTGTCGGCACCGTAGGATTGCGACACGTGGCACTCTTGATTGGCTGATGATGATGTGGCACGACACATGGCAATATTGACTTGTTGACTTACTGACGTGGCTAATGACATGGAGACACGTAGGATGACACGTGGCACACGTGGCGATGATGATTGTCGGCACCGTAGGATGCTGACACGTGGCACGGCGCATTTTAGCATATCGGCTGTGATGGTGACACATGGCACGGCGCATTTTAGCAAAGTCAAACTTTTCTTAGATTCTGATTTGTGGACCCGGCGCACGTTAGCACTGTTCGGCGCACGTTAGGCGTCGCGACGCGGAAAATTACCAAAATACCCTTTCGTCCAATTTTCACTGTTTTGGCCCAAATCACCTCCAGAATGTCCTGAAACTTTATTTATCTACAAAATAACACAAAACACATCAAAATATTCACAAAACTCAAGAAATTATACAAAATATTAGGTTAAATGAGTGGGAAGTAGTGATAGATTTACCACCCATCACACCCCCAAACCTAACATTTTGCTAGTCCTCGAGCAAAACATAAAATAACATAAATAAATTAACTAAGCCACTTTCGTAGAGATCACGGTTGCATTTAGCATATGCAACAAGCCTTTAAACCCCTAGGTGTCCCTAGTGGACGAGTTGTAGTCTCGTGAGGGTTTACAGCAATGATACCCACAAACATTTTACAAAAGTAAAAAGGTAGTAAAACTAATGCACACAAAAGCAAAAAGACAAGCGAAAAGAGAATAAAGAAGTTAGTGACTAATCAGGTGAAACTTCTACTCCAAGTTACTAGTTGTTTTATTTCTTTTTAAATTACTGAATAAGTAAATTCTCCGATTATATTTACCATTCTCCATATACACAGCCAACAAAATATTAATCAACTCATTTTTGCCCACAACAGTCATAAGTGTAGTTGATAAGATAGTAATATTTTTGTCCTAAAGTTCTATCAGATTTCACACCTTGTTGTAGTAATGGAATAATTTTTCTGATTTTTCTGATTTTTTCTTTGATTTTTCTCTATTTATTATTTATATACAATACCTTCCGTCTATATAACGAGCTTTGGGCCGGTGGCTCCCAAACCAGTTGGCTTTAGGGCACCAGGTGTTAAGACACCCCTACGGACTTAATTACTCAGACTTCAGATATATATTTTTTTTGCATCATCTTTGATCCATATAGCGAGCTTTGGGCCAGTGACTCCCAAACCAGTTGGTTTTAGGGCACTAGGTGTTAAAACACCCTTACAGACTTAATAACTCGGATCTCGGACGTTTTTTTTTACCCCATTGCTTTTTGAGATGTTTCCTCCAATTAAACTAGAGCACTGAATATTACAAACTTTTCAATTTTAGCTCATGTCCGTATGTTACTATATATGTTGATAATATCTGCTAACTGAACATATGAAGATCCATTTTAGTCCGTTTTATGGAGAATTTACAAATTAAATAATTTAAAAGGAAATAAACAAAAATTAACTTGTTCCGAAATAAATGGTTTGAGATACGTATCAGGAGTGGAAACTCCTTACTCAGCTATGTCTTACCAATTTCACCTTTTTAGTCAAAACAAAAACACAAAAAACACAAAATATTTTTGTAATTTTTGAAAATTTTCCAATTTTTTGTATTTTCGAAAAATTTTGGACTAAAAATAAAAATAACACACAAACTAAAAAACAAGGTATTGATCAACTAATTCCCCCCCCAAACCTAAATGAGACATTGTCCCCAATGTCTTAAACAGTAAAAGGAGAGTTAAGAAGGTCGTACCTGGTTAGCTGAATTCTACAGGAAATTAAAGGTTAATATCCAGATTAATCCTACGCCTCTTACCACGATCGTCCTCGGACCAATTTATCTTTGAAAGGATAGGGTCAACTTGTGGTTCATAGGCTATGAGTTGGTCTATTAGATCCGGAGCAGTTCTGGCAGTGAAGAGGAGTTCTTTCATAGGTTTTGACACGAACCCATTTCTCCGAGCATCATCAAGAAACACACAAAGAAAATCATAAAATTCATCAACGTTGAGCAGTCCAATTGGTTTCTGGTGTATGTTCAGGTTCGCCCAAGATAACACAATAAAAATTTCCTCCAATGTGCCCAAGCCACCTGGCAAAGCGATAAAAGCATCAGCACGGTTAATCATTTCTACCAGTCGTTCAGACATACCTGGCACGATCAGTTCCTCTCCGTTTGATGGTTCAATAAGACTTGCCTCTGCCAGGGTTTTGGGATGATTCCCAAAACATGACTGCCTCTTTCCTGTACAGCCTTTGAAACGATCCCCCCCATAGTCCAAGATTTCCTCCGCAATATATTAAGTGCATATTCCTTGCAGCTAAGACTCGACCCAATTCTTGTGCTGCTTCTACGTATTGTGGTTTAGTTCCAACACTACTACCGCAAAATACACAGATGTTTTCAACTCGTCTTCTTGAAGTGGCTTCCATTTTTATATGTATTTCTTTCTCAACTCTGGATGCCTTCAAAAGTGCAATGACGGGCTAAATTTATAGTACCTGAAAAGGGTGAGTAAAAATAGCACAAGTATCTTCCAGATGACGATTAGTAGCGAATTAATATCGTGATAGTCAAAAAGGTCTGGATCCTGTCGGAGAAAATTAAAAGAAAACAACAAAACAAATCACAATTATTAAGAAAAGACAAAGAGATATAATATTTACAAGAAAAGTAGCGGCTTGATTGACGTCTATGCGTCAGGGACAAGCTTCCCATCCAATTTTCTTATAAATTGGCAAACAGGGTCTTTTTGAGTCAGATTCCTGAGACTTAACAATTGTCTTTCCTTTTGGAATTGTGTATATAACATGAGAATTTCATGATACACACATCCACTGGGATGCGTCTCAAGAGTTTTAGATATTTCATCCAAAGACTCCTTACTCAAGCATCCCTAATGAAGTTAATCTTATCTTCGCGGTTATCGGACACCATTCCTAAAGAACGACAACGAGTATTACAAAATATGCGAGCACATTTATAACAAACACACATTCTTTTGGCTCTTCTCTTTTTAGCATATGTGCTCTTTCCTAAACCAGGCAGATGTGAAATAAAAGAGTCAGAAAACTCACCTGCCAATCGAACCGTGCTTCAATTAACCAACGAATGTCAGTAGGAATACCTTTGATCATCAGTAGTCTCATTCGTTCTAAGCGAGCTTTGTAAACTTTTATCAGAGATTTTTGAGGGAGGAGATTTGCAAGAGCATCTTCCATTTGAAATGACTAAACCTGCAAAAATTAAACACACAAAAATAAAACACACCAGGTCACAATATATACACAAATTGCATGGGTTGCCTCCTTGCTAGCGCTAAGTTTAAAGTCGTCAGCCAGACTTGACTTCTCGAACGTTAAGCTGGATCTGAAAGTGTAACACTTTCTTTTTGTCGCTCAAATGATTCTCCCCAGTAGTGTTTGACACGCTTATTTTTAACCTTGAAAGTTTTGTTAGCGTCAGGATCATGTATCTCAACGGCTCTATTTGGTAAAACTTTGGTGATCACAAATGGACCTGACCATCGTGATTTTGGCTTCCATGGGAAGAATTTCACCCTTGATTTGTTTAACAGTACCTTATGTCCTGGTTCCAGTTGTATGCGCACTAACTTCTCGTCATGTCTTTTCTTGCCATTTTCTTTGTACAATTTGGCCTTCTCAAAAGGCTGATTGTGAAATTCCTCAAATTCGTTGAGCTGGTGGAACTTTTTCTCTTCTGTTGCTTGTAGTGCAAGAATTGGCTCATTTAGTACAAAAGACGTTTTATCTTTAGGTTCCACAGGCAATTGACATGTTTTAAGTTTGTCAGTAGAACTTTGTCTTTCATCAGAGTTCTGATTCGTACTGTGTATCACATCGAGTTTGAAACATTTCTCTTTCTTTTCATCATCTGGGAAATTCATGGCCTTGAAAACATTGAATGTTACTTCTTGGTCATGTACCCTCATGGTTAATTCTCATTTTTGTACATCAATAATGGTTCGACCTGTAGCCAAGAATGGTCTCCCGAGGATGATTGGCACGTCTGCGTCTTCCTCCATATCAAGGACAATAAAATCTGCTGGGAAAATGAATTTGTCAACCTTGACCAGCACATCCTCAACTACGCCTCTTGGAAATACGAGCGTTCTATCAGCAAGCTGCAGTGAGACTGAAGTTGACATTGTTTATCCAACCTGTAATTTCATGAAAATAGAAAAAGGCATCAAGTTAACACTCGCACCTAAATCACACAAAGCCTTACCAAAGTTATGTTCTCCTATGACGCAAGGAACAGTGAAACTGCCAGGATCTTTCAACTTTGGGGGAAGTTTCCTCTGAATGATAGCGATGTATTCTTCTGTTAATGCTACTGTCTCGTAATCTCCCAATCTCTGTTTTCGTGAAAGAATATCTTTCATGAATTTGGCATAGGTGGGCATTTGTTCCAACGCTTCTGTTAATGGAATGTTGATATGCAGTTTTTTGAAGATTTCCAGGAACCGAGAAAACTGCTTGTCCAATTTGTTCTTCTGAAGACGTTGAGGAAAATGTGGAGGTGGAATGATCTGTTCTTTTTCCTTTGCTTCTTTTTCCTCCATCTGTTGCTTTGTTTCTTTTGAAACTTCCTCAGCAGTTGTTTTGGCTCAAACATCTTTGTTGATTTCAGTACCGCTTTTTAACATGATGGCATGACATTGCTCCTTCCACATGTTTCTGGGATTTGGCTCTGTGTTGCTAGGAAGGGTACCTGGCGGTCTGTAACTCTGAGCATTGGCCAGTTGTCCCATTTGATTCTCCAGTGCTTTAATAGAAGCAGATTGACTTTGAATTAATGCTGATTGGGATTGAAACATAGCATCATATCTTGATGCTTGAGAGTCTTGTTTTGCTTCTAACTTTTTCAAGTGGGTCAACACTTCTGTTATTCCTGATTCATTTGCCTGCTCCTGGATTTTGTTCTGTTGCTGGAATTCAGGTGGTGGATAGTTTTGTTGTTGGCCTGAATTGTTGCTCCATGATAAATTAGGATGATTCCTCCACCCTGGGTTGTAGGTGTTGGAATATGGATTGTTCCTCTGTCTGTTGAAATTGTTGACAAAATTCACCGTTTCTTCAAGTTGGTTCGACTCTGGTGCTCCTCCATATGGTGAACTTATGGATCCAGCGATGTTCACAACTTGCGTGCTAAGTGTTTCTAGACATTTGCATATCTGATCCAGCCTGGTATTCACTGCCGTGTTTGCTCCAACTTCATAAATTCCTGCAATTCTTTGGATCATACTCTTTTCTGTTGGCCACAAGGAATTATTGTTGGCCATTTCTTCGATTAGGTCCCAAGCTTGATCTTCTCCTTTTGCCATCAAGGCTCCTCCAGCATCAGCATCGACTGTGGTTCTCATTATTCCAGAAAGCCCATTATAGAATGTTTGGACTTGAAGCCATTTTGGAATTTCATGGTGAGGACATTTCCGGAGCAAATCTTTGTACCTTTCCCAAGATTCGCAGAGGGATTCTGAATCTTGTTGTACAAAGGATGTGATGTCATTCCTCATCTTTCCGGTTCTGGCTGGTGGAAAGTATTTTGCAAGAAATTTGGTAGCTAAAATGTTCCAAGTTGTGATGGAACCTGCTGGTAGTGAATGTAGCCAAGCTTTAGCTCTGTCCTTCAAGGAGTATGGGAAAACACGCAGTCTCATTGCTTCTTCCGCTTCTCGGTTGTAATTAAAAGTGCCGCAAACTTCCAGGAAGTTGCTGATGTGGGAATTAGGATCTTCAGTTGCATTCCCCCCAAACTGAACTGAGTGCTGAATCATCTGAATGCATATTTTGATGTCACACGCATTTGCTGGTAAGGGAGGAAGTACAATACATGAAATGAGTATGTCAATCACCGGAATGGTTCTGTCTCGAATGGGAATTGGTGGTGCAACGTTCAAAGGTTCAGGTTCTATGTTCACTAAAGCTTTTTGGCCTTCTCGTCTTTCCCTTCTCAACTGTCTGATGGTTCTTTCAATTTTCGGGTCAAGCGGTCGGAGTTCAAAGCTTCTAGTTCGTCTCATGAAGTTTCTGAGAACCTGAAACACAAGAAAACAAAAACATAAGTAAAAAGAAATTAGATACAAGTAACGTATCTAACCCCTAAACTAATAGTGAAAGATAAATAAGTCTCTGGCAACGGCGCCAATAACTTGACCGGAGTAAACACACACGTATAACGCAAGCGCACGTATCGTTCAAGTAGTATAAAAATATCGATCCCACGAGGACTTAATATCTAATCTATTAATTTTATGAGGTCAAATGATTACTAGTATCTAACAGATTGTATTGATTGATTTGAAATGGTGACGATTCTAAATTTAAAAACAAGTAAATAAAATGGTTCGAAAGTAGGTTTTAAGAAAATTCAATATTAAAAACTATCTACGGTTGTGATTTCTTCCAATATCATTTTAAAGATGAAGTGGTTATCTTAAAGTTGGGTAATATTGATTATTTATTAACCTGGAACACTAAATTATGTGTAAGCCTCTGTCGATGGTCAGACACAAATATCCAGTTTAACCCAATTGAACCATATGTATATACCATATGTCTATGTCAACCAAATTATCTGGATTCATTAAGTTTAAGTTCCAATTATGGTTACCCCCGCCCGACAGGTATATTCCTATTCTGTAAGGAAATCTTTTAAAGGGTTATCTATCCTCAAGGAAGATCGTGGGCTATTGAGTCTAAAGCTGAAACCTAAAATCCCTATGTCTAGTTCATTTTAGATTTACCAGATCAATTTTATTAATGGCCAGTTAATGAAAAAACATTAAGATTAAGACTCAATAAATAAAAATTTTTATATTACCCAAGCTATAATCTAACCCCTTATAAAACGGTGATATTAAAAGTCATCACAACCCCAGATAACTAATTTAGTTACAACACATAACTAGGGCTAGTAAAAACTTGAAAATAAAAAAAAATAAAATAAAAATACGGTAAAGTAAATACTGAAAAGTAAATTACAATAAAATAAAATGCTAATGTAAAAGGAATTACTTTTACTACTACTAATTTAGATATCTCCCATAAAATAATATATAAACCTGTGATAATATTATCAACCGACCATATAGGCGGTATCCTGATTAAGTCAAATTAAGTCCAACCATCCATTAAGGCGGTAAAAAGATTTGTCCATAAACCTTCCATATAGGCGGTAAGAAAGTTAATTACCAACCGACCAATCTGGCAGTATCCTTTATTAGTCAGGTTTAAATAGTGAATATATTATTTTTAAGAGAGATTAATCTAAATAGTAACAATAAAAGAATTACCTTTCACCCTAGCTGGGGAAGTTACCTCCTCCTCATGGTAAATAGTAAAAACTAAAAAGTAAAAAACAAATAAATTACTATTATTACAAAACGTAATTAAAATTAATTACAAAACTAAAAACTAAAAAAAACTAAAAACTAAAAGAAAATAGAGAGAGAGAACTCTCTCTTTAGATAGATTATAAGAGAGAGAGTGGTGCAATGAATTCTGAAATCTCGAGCTCAATTTATAGGCCTCGGTAGGCTTCCAGCGTCGCGACGCTAGGGCCTTCAGCGTCGCTACGTCAGCTTTTGTCGACGTGGCACGCTCTTGTTCGCCGGTTTGAAGATTCTGGATAAGCTGATAAGGTGCCACGTGGCAGAGTGGTGGGCTTCAATTATTGTGACACGTGGCGGCTTCTGATTGGTCAAGGAGATTCTTATCCGCCACGTGTCAGATAAGGATTAGATACTCAATTATTAATGCTGCTGAAGTGGCGCTGACGTGGCGGTGACTTGGCGGTGACGTGGCGACACGTGGGAAAGAGAGTGTCGGCACCGTATGATTGCGACACGTGGCACTCCCTGATTGGCTGATGATGATGTGGCACGACACGTGACAATGTTGACTTGTTGACTTGCTGACGTGGCTGATGACATGGAGACACGTAGGATGACACGTGGCACACGTGGCGATGATGACTGTCGGTACCGTAGGTGGATGCTGACACGTGGCACGTCACATTTTAGCATATCGGCTGTGATGGTGACACGTGGCACGGCGCATTTTAGCAAAGTCAAATTTTTCTCAAATTCTGATTTGTGGACCCGGCGCACGTTAGCACTATTCGGCGCACGTTAGGCGTCGCGACGCCAATGGAAAAGGTGCGTCGCGACGCAGACAATTACCAAAATATCCTTTCGTCTAATTTTCACTGTTTTGGCCCAAATCACCTCCAGAATGTCCTGAAACTTTATTTATCTACAAAATAATACAAAACACATCAAAATATTCACAAAACTCAAGAAACTTTACAAAATATTAGGTTAAATGAGTGGGAAATAGTGATAGATTTACCACTCATCAACAGTGCATGCCATAACATTAATTAATTGGAGGTAAAATCTGATTTAATGGAGGTAAAATTTGATTCTCATAATATTTTATATGATAAAAACAAATTTTTTATTAATTATATAGAAACGTAGGATTGAAACTATAATATGTAACATAATCACGCCTTTGATGTTAAAGTTGCTTCTAAGTCATTTTGGAGTTGTTTTATGCTAAAGATTTTTTCCCTTTGTCGATAAAGTTACAATGACAATCTGATTTTTAGGGACAAATTTTATTTTATTATGATTCAACCCAAAACGCAATGCTGATGTGGACAATTTGGTAATTTGCATTGTGTTGAAGACTTGAGTGTAGGGATTTGGCAATGGAAGTGGGATGAGTGCAGTGTTAGATAATTTCTCTTTATCTATCATATCTTAATGAGATCTCATTCTATATAGAATAAATTATGCGACATATTTTTATATTCACATTTGAAAATAAGTTGAGTCAAGAAATATTTTGGAATTTTAAATTAGACGATATTTTAATTGGATAAGATATGTTTTAATAGGATTGGACGAAATTTAATGAGATACACTAGAGGATGAGAATATTTTTTATTTCAAAAAAATAATGAGACGAGACTAAGATAAATTTTTATCTTTATTACATAAATAAAATGATAACAAAATTAACAAATTAATGGCCCATAGTATTGCCAACCTAGGCGAGTTGCTCAACCCATGAGACTGATCCGAACAGAAAAAGGTTAATATTTGAATCTTTGATTTAAATAAACCCGGTTCAAGCCGCGAAGCACGAAAATGCCTAGCTGAGTGCTTTCGTTTCACTTGGAGGTTGGGTCCAGTATTTCTATGTACACATCCGGTTAACCTGTCCTAGGGTTTCAAACCAAACAACTCAAATAAATACCCAACCGAGGGTTTACTTTCGTTACCGCACCCCTCCAACGATTGAACACCTCAAAATAGGCCAAAGTAATCGCTCAAAATCATCCTCTTTAAAACAAAAAAATCCATCTTTTCATCTGGGTCAGTGTCAAAAATGAATTTTTTTTTTTTGGGGCTAATTGAAAGCCCTCGTAGTCTTGCAATTTTCAAAAGCATGATAACCAGAAAACCTAGATCTTGCTGGTTCTTGTTAAATACTAGTAGAAGAGCAGTAACAAGTTGTAAACTTGAAGTAGAGCCGCCAGCAAACGCAATCTCAGCCTCACAATCGACCTCAAGTGACCACAAATTGCTTTGCTCCTATGGTGATATCAACTTTGATTTGGGTATCTATGGTGTTCTTATGGGGAAACTGATTAAATTTGGCCCATCCCAATCGCCTCTTTCGCTTTATCAGAATGATTTTGCTGCTTTAGGTGTTTATCCTTACCTGTCTATTTTGAATTCTCTCGTAGTTTTCTTTTCTGAGCTAGGGAATTTAGAGTATGCAATTACACATTTTGATAGGCTTATTTCACTGAATTTTATTCCTATTAAACCTGCACGTGTTGCTATTTTCCGAGGTTTATTTGCAGAAGAAAAGTTTCTGGAGGCATTTCATTATTTCATTAAAATTTGCAATGGTGGTGTGGATTTCAATTGTCGGTTTTATGATGTTTTGGTTTATGGGCTGTGTTATAAGGGATATTTAAATGAAGTTTTGGAAGTTTTTGATATAATGTGTAAGAGAAAAGGTTGGAGCCTACATGTTATCAGTACAGGTCTTTGTTTTATTGTTTTTGTAAGAGAGAACAGATTGTGGAGGCGGAGTCGTGTGCTAGAGAAATGGAGTCACAAGGTTTCTCTGTGGATAAGGTGATGTATACTTCTTTGATTAAATTGTATTGCAGGCATAAGAAGATGAAAATGGCAATGCAACTTTATTTCAGAATGCTCAAGACAGGTTGTGAGCCAGATGCATATACTTATAGCACATTGATTCATGGGTTTTTTGAGATGGGTTTGTTTGATAAAGGATGGGTGATGTACAAAATAATGAGTGACTGGGGATTGCAGCCAGATGTAGTGATTAATACTATTCTGATCAGTAATTATTGCAAGGTAGGGGATGTAGATGCTGCTTTGATGCTTTTCAATAGCATGGCAAGTAGCAATTTAGCTCCTGATGTTTGCTCCTACACAATTTTGATTGATGCTCTTTACAAGCAGAATAGGCTAGTGGACGTAGATGAACTGTACAAAAAAATGCTGGCCAATGGTGTTGCTCCTAACGATATGCTATCTTTTATCCTGTTGAAGCGCTGCCCTAAGGGGAAGGAGCTTCAGCTTGCTCTGATGTGTTTGCATGAATTTGCCAAGATTGGATGTGGTATTGATCCTCTGATTCTCTCAAAGTCGGCTACTCTGAGTCATACTAAGGATTTGAATAAAGAGATTGAGCTTTTGCTTGGGGAAATTGTGAAAAGTGACTTGAATCTTGCTAACGTGGCATTTGGTATTTATATTTGTGCCTTGTGCAAGGCAGGAAAAATTGAAGAAATTGTACTTTGCTTGTCTCAATTAATTAGTTTTGGATGCATGCCTTTGGTTTTTACTTGTAACATTTTGATAGAGTACTTCTATGAGGTGGGTCTTTTCAAGGAGGCTAAAGCAGTAATTGAACTTATGCGAGATGCTGGTATTGTTGCAAGTATGAGAACTTACATGTTTATGGTGGAGGAACACTGTAAATTAGGCAATCTAAATTCAGCATTGGACATTTTAGACCAAATGGAGGCCAGAGGACCAAAACCTGGTGTTGCGATTTATAATGCAATTATTGGTTGTTTATGCAAGAAGAAAAAAATACTTGAAGCAGAAAATATATTCGTGAGGATGTTGGGGGCAGGTGTAGATCCTGATGATGTTGTCTTTTCAACAATTATCAAAGGCTACCTCCATAATGGAAAACGTGACGAAGCTCGTGAACTTTTTACAATGTTCTAAAAAACATTAGCCGCCAGTGGGGCGGTGAGGGAGCACCCCGAAAAATGAATTTAGAACTTAACCATTATTCTTTTTCTATTTTGTTTTGATTGTTTGTTTTATTTCTAAACCTTTTGTAAACAATGGAAGTGAAAATAGTTAGGTGGTTTGTGTATCTACTCCAATGATAATATTATTTTGTACCATTGGGCAAGAAAATTGGGGAAAAATATGCATTTCCTCGGGAATGAAAAAAGGCAATCTATTTGTATTTGGTATTTTTGGCTTAATTTTGTTAAGTCTTCAATACTCAATCATGTCCTCATTTTTTACAATTGATTATCCCCTGGAGCCTTATATTTAATCATTTAATAATTTTTCTTTTCTTTTCTTTTCTAATAAATTAACAGTAAAATTCAAAAATTAGGATCGAATTTCAAAAATTAGAATCGAATTAAGAAAATTCTAATTTTCTTAGTAGTATTATTGCATGCCAAATAGACCGTATTAAATCAAAGAAAAGAAATAAAAGCATCAAAATTACCTAAAATAATTTTTTTTTTTTAAATGTAAATAAAAAACTACTAAAGAAGTCGATTCAATAACCGATATAGTCGGTATTGATTGGTTATTTTCAAAAATATGTCTGCATAACGATCAAAATCTTATTCCTTTATAGATAGAGCTTCAATATCTGTTAGTGAAAGAGTTCGTTTTCGATGGGTAAGTTTTAAAAGCGCATTGCGGAAACGTACATGATCGTATCCTGATATTTTTTTAAATCTTGAATTTGGAATTTATGTTACGATAATGTAACTGCAGGTGAAATCGATTTTTAAAACCTTTTGTAGTTTAGATGAATAACTGGTATCACGAATCAGTTATTCATCCATATTTTGCCTTAATCAATAATTGATACCTATCTCCAAGCTTTCTCTGCCAAACTTTAAGTACCAAGCTTCACCACCAATCTTACCACCACCATAAGTTTACTCTTGATCAAATCTTGGCAACCAAAAGTTGATGAGGTTTCTCAATATTGGCAACAAAAATTTCCAACAAAATTCAACTCTTGAAATTTTATTTTAGGAAATTTATCCTTAACTCTTAAGGGTTACTTTGATATACATAGTTTAGTGTTTATATTGTTTCAAGGCCAAAAATATTGAAGAACCCATTCTTCCTCTTCTTAGCAATTATTTGCCTAAAATGACAAAACAATTCCTTTCATTTTTGTAGGAAATTCTATAATATTTATAACATATGTAAAGACACAATTTGTAGGGATATGTTCTTTCTTTATGAAATGATATAATTCTTTAATAAGAAAGAACATAACTTTAATATGAAAGAGTTTCTTGGATGGGTATAATCCTTAAAGGATTACCACCTTTAAGTTAAATGTGTCTTTACATAGACAACCCTCCATGTCCATAAATAAATTATTAACTTATCATTTTTCATTCATTTAATCTTTTCATTACTCCTTAGACATTAAAAGAAAAAGGTCTAGATTTGAGATTTTTCACCATTTGTAAGTTCGTATTCTTGAAAAAAGGAGCGCTTATTTTTACAAGAAACAACCAAATATCATGGGAGAACATTAGTCAAAAGATCCATAAATAGCATAAGGCGAGGCTAATAAGCTTTTAAGGACAGAGACCACTACAAGAAAAAAGGCTTTTACTGATACTAAATTAGTGTCAGTAAAGGGTTTTACTGACACTATATAAATGTGTCAGTGTTGCCGCAGCCAGAAATCACTGACACTAGTTTCTAGTGTCAGTGATTCTTAGTGTCAGTAAACGTTAATACTGTAGTATCAGAAAATTATTGACACTATGGTATCAGTAATCTCTCACACTATTTTAGTGTCAGTAAATTATTGACACTATATCATCAGTATTTAGTGATACTATAGTGTCAGTAAATTTTGTTACTGCAGTATCAGTATATTGCATATATTTGATTTTTAGTGTCAGTAATTATTGTTACTATAGTATCAATATCCATCAATATCTTTTAAAATTTAAAAATCGTATTATTTCACAATTATATTTCTTATTTTTTGTAATTAAATTAATCATAAAATATATATATATATATATATATATATATATACCAACTCAATGAAATAAAAAACTAAAAAATTACATTTATATAAAATTCGCAATATAATAGATTAATCGTATTAATCAATTCAACAGTATCACATGATGAATACAAAAACTCCATAGACAATCTTTAAATTAACATATATATATTTCAAAAACTACTCTTAAAGTCCCATCAAAATGTCATGCCCCCACCAAAATTCATGATACTTGTTGAGAAGCTTGCAACAATCCCCCAACAATATGATATCTGGCACAAAATCTGAAATTATAAACCAAATGTTAAGAATTAGATGGACTTCCAAAAAAAATCGATATCTTCATAAATAAAAAATTAAATACATCCAAATAAAAATACAAAATATAACCCTAATCTAATTTTTGTCACATAAAGCACTTATTGACAATAACCATACCAACAACCTAAGAGCATGCATATAAAAAACCAAATGGCATCCATAATAAAAAGTTGTATCTTTCATACCGCTACATAATCACCAAAACAAACAAATCAATAACACACACACACACACACACACACACACACACACACACACACACACACAACACACACATATATATATATATATAGACGGACATAAAACTGAAATAAAAGGATCTCATGAACCAGATGAAGTTTATCAGATGACATGATCTAATACTGTTTCCAAATGCAGGAAGCAAATCAAGATGACAAGATAGTTGTTCATTATGGAATTCCTGGAAACTAAAAGTTCAAAGCTCAAAATGTACTAGAATGTAACATTCCAGGTAATTGCCATAAAAATAGATGAGATAAACATGTTAGATCTCAATATATCAAATACTGCTTCCATAGCATTCATGCTGCACCTCAAAGCACATCAGATGACAGGTGCCATATCCCCCAAAGGTTTCAACAAGTATCAATCAGAACATGGCAAAACTTCATCAGGTAAAAAACTATCTCCAAGTTCATGTCTGACATAGAGAACATCGAGACACTGTTAATAGAATATTTTACATCATGATTGTTTTAACTTTCAAGTCTCAAAGCAATCTTACCCACTAGCAAAACTCACAAATAAAACAAATTAACCCACCAAATTAAACCCATCAGGGCATAAAACTGAAATAAAAGATATGATTCATATTGCTTTCACTGAAGTAAAAAATCTGGGGAAAAAATTCTAAGCTAAAAGTAGAACAAGAATGTATTAATTTACAGAAAAGATAAATACCATACTACTTCATTAACTCAACGAACAATAGCTATGTTGTCCTTGTCATTTGTATTCTGCAAGAATAGAAGATTTCCCAATATGTCATGAATTAAAGTGAAAAAATAGGAAGTAATAATCACCTCTGTAAAACATGTCCTTGTAATTACCTCTTCATTATACTGTGTGATTATATGTGCAACATATATTGCCCAATCATCACGGAGTTGCGTTATATCTTCCAGAGTGTACTCATTAATCCCCTTGAACTTTAAAATATTTATAAGTTAGAATTTTAAAAACAGTAAGATATCTTAATTGACTAGTGATAAAACTTAACTATTGTTAACTTACATTGTCTTTTAGAATGTTCACATTTGTTACAATTTGCTGCATGTATTTCATCACATAATATACACACCAATTGGGCATTCAATAAGATTTGCAAACTTATTCCTGTAAAGAATGCAATCATTTGGACATGCATGTATTTTATCATAATCTAAGCCCAACACTGTCATTGTTTTTTTTGCCTCATACATAGACTTGGGTAGATTATTATTTTTTGGTAATATTCAGCAAGAGCTTCTAACAAAGCTGAAAATCCTTTATCAGACCACCCATAATTCCCTTTGACATTATACAGTCTCATTAAACCCGATAACTTTGAATGTTTAGAACCTAGATATAATGGCTTTTCAGCATCTTCAAGCATATCTGTGAAAGAGCTATGATCTTTATCACATTGCTCATACGCATCTTGAACATATCAACTACATCACTATAGTCATGACATCTGAAACGTTGACTTTGTGGAAGGTCTTGGCAATTTTCAGAAGGAGATACAGGTTTAGATTCACCATGCCAAGTCCAAACTAAATACGTTTGGAGAAAGCCTTTCTGAAACAAATGAAGCTTCACCTTTTTAGGAGTATGAAACTCCATATTGCAACAACGGGCGCAAGGACATCTAATTAACATTCGATTTTCAGAATTAAGAATTGCAAACTCCAAGAATTCATCAACTCCAACACGATATTCACTGGAAGTCTATCACAATATCCATTTTTTGTCCATTTTACGTACCTAACCTGTTCATAATATGTACCTTGTCGATGTAAGTTTATAAAATTTTCATAATTAGTTTCAAAGGTTTAAAGAAAACATACATTAGAGTAAAATAACGAAGAACATTGGCTTGAATACATTAGGTTAAAACAATGAGCAAACGTTTATTATATCTTTAGTGCTTAGATTCATAAGTTGTTGGTTTTTTTTTTCAGTTTATAAGTTTGAATGCCATGTGGCCATGCACAATCCCAGTAACGTACTAGATAGAAACAAAAGGGAAACAATCACCCAAAAACCGGCATGCTAAGTCAAAGATAAGCCGAAGCATAACAATACATAACATTAAACTTCAACACATAAACTATCAAAATAGGCATCACACATAGGAAATCACTAAAGAACTGTACAAGCCCTTCAATTACCTCCATAAGATGCACTAACTTAATATAGAAAATCATAAAATTTTGTGTACCTTTCCACTTTGAGGACTGCCCGAGCACTTGGTGGTATTATAACTTTTTGAAGCGTGCTTTAAACAATGATCCTGTGAAACTTCTTTTGTTAGAAATCTACTTTTTACATTTTGATAATATTACCAACAGCTCTATATGTCAGTTCGAAATCTACATAAATTCTAGTAAAACCAGACATGAAACTCTGACCATCAAAATTTGGCCATGATGAGAAGCTCGCAAACCGTTATGCTGGATTTGGAAGAACAGAATACTTTGTAAATCGGTAAGGTTGTAAAATATTAAACATTAAACATTAAACAATCACCTTATCACAGCAAGTGAGCAGCTGAATTAGATTATAAACCCCACCAAAATTCTTGTCCAGAAAGCTCTGCAGATGGGTTATGCAATTAAGTAATATCAAACTCCCTATAACTTGTGAAAGAAAGTGTAGTCCCAGCAGCCTCCATGACTTTTTCGAAAATTTAGTCCCACCAAATGAACAATAAAGATAAATGCAAAGCCAATAAAAGATGAGCTCTAGTCAACAAAGTTGAGTAATATAAGGAAGAGAAAGCATACACAAATAAAAATAGAATTCCAAATGACAAATAATGGAGGTGAGACGTAACAGTCAACAGGTTATGCCAGCAGATCTACATTGCCAGTGACTAGCAATCAATGTCAAGAAAACCTACAAAAGCTAATGACCATAATCTGTGGATAAACATTTGTCAATCACTTCTATAGGAAAATTTATACCCCACATATAACTGGAACAAAATTCCTGAAAAATCACTGAAATTCAAGGAAAATTTATACCCCACGATTTGAAATAATCTCCTTGCATATATCAGTCTTAATTCCCAAAAATTCAAACTTCTGATATAAAAGTTATACGAAATGGATCAACAATCAACATTATAGATAGGATGTACAAATAAGTAATTAACTGAAACAGCTCTATCCTAATAAATTTCCACCACTTACCCAATTTCCTTCCTCAGATTCTCATTCACTTCTTTCACATGCTTCAAATCTTCTTGCATTTTCTGCACAATCATACAGTTAAGTTTATGTCAAGCATTAATACTAATTGACTATTGGGAAGATTTTAAAAATTATCTTTTAGGGATTTTTAGGGTTTATGAATGTGAGAGAAAAAAACCTCATATTTAGAACTCCAAAGATCGATCTTTAATGTCTTCTGATACTCATCAAGCAAGTGTTTTGTTCTGAAAGATAAAATCCCAAATTAAACAAAACCACTAAAAACAAAAAAAAAAACTAGGGTTTTATAAAGAAACATACGTTGTCGAAGGGCTGATATATTCATAGACTCTTCCCGTGCTTGAATACATGATAATGGAAACCTTAGCATCACAGAGAACGGTGAGTTCACGAGCTTTCTTGAAAAGCCCATTTCGTCTCTTGGAGAAAGTAACCTGCCGGTTCGTTGAGTTCTCAATCCTCTTGATTTGGATCTTTCCTCTAGCCATGTTCATGAAAGAACTATTCCCTTCGATTTCAGCAAGTGTTGGCTTGTGTGGTTTCTTTGCTCTGTTAAGAAGAAGAAAGAAGATATGGGAAAGAGTGAATTTGATGCATAAAAAAATGGAAGACATGCAAAATGAGAAAGATTCAAAAATGCAAAAGATGAAGCCGCACCTGATGGCTGATGTAGACGATGACTGACTCTGACGCAGATGATGAGTTGATGAACTGAGAACTGAGAGTCAACACGCAACTGTGGTGACTGTGAAGATGATAGATGAAGATGATGTCATGAAGTCTTGAGGATGATGAGATGAACTGATGAAGGCGATGGAGCTGTGGTGACTGTGAGAGCCTGTGAAATCGCAAATTAGTTGTAAGAAGATAAGATTAGGGTTTTTACTTTTTAGGATTCTTTACCTTTTATACTTTCATTTTTTTTTTCAATTTTTTTACTTAACCGGGTCTCGGTACCCGGGTCCGGAATCATCAACACCCACATCCGGTTATGGCGGGGTCTTAAATATAAATAATCCGGTCCGTAAAAAAACTTGCGAACCCGGATCCTTCCGGATCTTCATATTATATTTAGTGCTTTACCGTTAAGGTATTACTATTTCCGGCAATGACATAGCCTGAACATTAATTTAGTATGGTCAAAATTTGATTTTTAATGGATCAAACCCAGAGGAGAGACCGAGAGAGCAAAAAATGACATACCTAACAGGACTTGAAGCTTTTGAAGGTTGATAATCGAAGTTTGAACTGCTTACTGCTTACAGAGGACTGAGGAGAGACCGACTAACGAGAGTAAAAATTGAAGCCATTGAAGGTTGATAATTGATAGGATGTACTGGATTTTGTTTAGATTTTAGAAATTACAAATGAGAGATTCATATTTGAGAGTAAAGAAGGGGGAAACAAAGGCTGCGCGATGAAAAAAAAGGGGGAATGAGAGGAACCCTAAATTACTAAGATTGATTTGGTAACTACGGTTCAGGTTTTGACCCGACAAATACATATATATATTTTTATAAACCGCGGTTTAAGGAACAAAAGTCACGATTTGGCCAGTGGTAAAGCCTTACAATAAAAAAAGAATTTATATCAATGGTTACAATTTCGAGTCCCAGCAGACTTAAGGAAATAATTTTTTTTTTTAATTTTTTTACTGATACTAAGGTATCATTAATTACTGACACTAAATTTACTGATACTCTAGTGTCAGTAATATATGCGAAAAACGTCACTTCCGCGAGGTGTGGTTCGACTCCAGACGACTACGCGTTTTTTTTTTTTTATTATTTCTTACTGATACTATTGTAATAGTAATTACTGACACTAAAATCGCTGATACCATAGTGTCAGTAATTATTGATATTTAAGTGAAAAACACGAAATAGCCCATTTACACGTCGTTTCTGACACTTTTAGCCTAGTGTCACTAACCTTAGTGTCAGTAAAGGCCTTTTTTTCTTGGAGTGGACTACTCAAATTGGTTTGAGATCTTCATCTTCTACAGAATAAGTTTTCTAGGTTATTCAATGTTTTTGAGTTTTTTTTTTTTTTTTGGTTTGATTATGTAGATAGCATGTTTGTTAT